>VHKM01001058.1:0-61838 GCA_007210695.1 Neogobius melanostomus
AATCAGAGGAAACTCTGTTTGATGCTTCCAGTGTGACCTACAACTGGGATGATCACTTGGACCCCGGGGCTTCTTCAGCTTCTGCAGTGTTTACAGTAATCTGCTCAGTGTTAAAGGCAGAATCCCATGTGCCTTTGGAACTTGATCTGACCTGCCCTTCTCTTACCTCATTCAGATGATTTAAAAAACATTTGCAGTGTTATTATAAAGTGTTATTAACTGTATATAGGGGATGATTGTGTTACATCCAGCCTGTCAGCCATTGTTCAGCTTGTATACAGCATAATGGTTTTGATAATAGGCGGGAAAATGTGTGCATCACAATGCCTGAGAAGAAAACTACAGGTTTAATCTAATTGTAAGTCATATTGGTTTATGTGCAATAGTATAAGCACTAAAAACAAATGTAGTCTTGATTAATGTACTTTCTTACCTCAAAATCCTTTGTTTTTCTCTCTAGGAATCTGCCTGAACCTGTTTTTCAGCCTTTGACAGTCACCATGGGGATCAGGGAGGAAGTTGGGTAAACACTATATGATCATGTGACTTCAATCTTATCCCTGAATGGTGGATTTGATGGTGTACAACTCTTCCCCCTGTTCAACCACACCCGGTCTCCCCTACATTAATATATTTCACACCCTTTGCTCTGACACTCAAAATGAAGGTTCCTGAGATGGTTTCTCCAACTGGACTGGAATCCACCTGTGGGTAATGAAACTCATTGGACTGGATTTGGAAAAGCACACAGGCACAGTGGGCTTCCATCCTCGGTCAATGGAAGAACGTTAGAGAACCTCCAGGCCTCTTCCTAGAGCTGGGCCCTGTCCAAACGGAGCCATCTAGGGAGAAGGGCCTTGGTCAGAGAGACAGGAACCTGCTGGTCACTCTGACAGAGCTCCAGTTATCTGAGGAAATGGGAGAACCTTAAAGACGGACAACCATCTCTGCAGCACTGCTCCAAACAGGCCCATTTGTTCTTTATGGGGAAACTGTGTTGTTTAAAGTCTTTCACACCACTAAACCACTTTCCCCACATGTTGTTTAACTTACAGCCTCATTCCAAAATGGATCACATTTGTTTTGTTGTTTTTCTTGTAATCATTTTGTAATATTATTCTTGCTTTCAGATCAGTCGAAGCTTGCCTCCAGAAAAGGGCTGCTGCTAAAAAAGCGTGCAAATGTGTTACAGTTCAGTGAATATTTTAAAGAGAAGAGGGAAACCAGCAGCCCAACATTTCAACACTGAACTCTTATGGAACCTTATATTGATACAGACATTGATTTATTTGCATCATTGGCAGAGATGTCCAGAGAAAGAAAATTATTAATTATATGGCAAACTCATGTTCAACATATTTACAAGTATGATTGAATTTTTAAATACTGTTCATGATAGTTTTAAATCCAGAGGCAGTTAATAGGAAGGATAGTCGGGGGAAATAGTGACTCAGAGCTGGCAGAAAGTGGCTCCAAGTTGGAGTAAACTGTAACTGTGAGTCTTTTGCTGCGGCTTTGGCCAGGACTCCCTTGAAAAAGAGTCTTTTTAATGCAAGTGGGACTTTCCTGCTTAAATAAAGCTTCAACTCAAACTAAATATGCTATATGAAATATGTTTATCATTCTTTGATTCAAAGTGTCCTGTAGGTGATCTTTTGTCAATTGTATTTTCTCTTTGTTAGACACTTCCAAGTTCCTTTTCCAAAATAAAGGAACACCCTGGAAGTCCACTCGCAGCAGCAGCCCGTCTGTGACCTCAGACGTATGCCACAAGGACAGTTACACATTCGATCACTATGTATTGATTATAGTTATAAAATGTGAACACAAATTAACTAGTTTCACTGATGAAATTTGTAAGAGTTCATTTTAGAATGATAATAATAAACCTTTCCCATGATGTAAATATTGTTGACATGTTATATTGGTTTGTTAAGCCATCACTTGCTATTGTCTAATGAGGGCTCACGGCAAAGTATTCATCTTTCCTTTCCCCTGACACTGGATCACTTTCAAACACTGTAGTTTGTGTTTGGGTCACAGATTGGCGCTGGTGGATCGGATGTTTAAATAAAACTATATGATCCGACTTCAATAATCAAGGTTTCCCTCTTTGTCCAAGATCTGGTTCTCTTGTCTTTGGAAAAGAAACCAATTCGCGAATCCACACAAAGTGAATGTAGGTTACAGGGAAGTGTTCAACACTTTCGTCTGTTGCTCTTTTCAATTTGATTGCATTTTCTTTCAAAAAGCAACAATGAGTTTGTGTTTTCAGGACGACTGGTGAGGGAGCGCTTCCCAGGGAAACATGAGTGTTCAGGAGATTCAGGAGTCTCCTCGCGTCACAAGTGGAACAGTTACTCCAAAAAACAAGTCAATAGAAACTTTGTTACTTGTTGAACAAGCTTCAGTTTTTCACTAAGTTTTTTATTCTCATGTTTTTCAGGCATTTTTACTGGTTCTTAGCAGCTATGTTTCTGAAAAAGTCTTATATTTCAGTTAGAAAATAAAGTTTACCTGGATACCAAATAGTGTTTTTTATTCTAATATTTAGTATGCTTCCTAATATGTACTCACCATTATGTTAACCAGTACAAGTTAAGGTGTAAAACTGTATTGATTATGAACTTTTGTGGTATATTGTATCACATATTAAAGTAAGGCAGAAGCAAACTGCTATACACTTTTATTATTTACTAAAAACGCCACTCTTAAATATACCAATAAGTGCATTTGAAATATACTCTAGTTGTTCCATTTTAACACACTTTACACACTATTAATATATTCAAAGTGCTTCAGAAAACTACAAACTGTAGTTCCCGTCTTTCCCCACAAGAGGGCGGACCTTGTGACCTCACTGCCACGCCCAGTCCGACTGTGAGGCTTGAACTGTAGCTATCTAGGCCTCTTGTTCTTTCTGTTGTTGGTTCTTTTGTTGTCCTTTGTTTTTCCACAAGTAACCATGGCAACCAACTTAACATGGAGGATAGAAACAACAGAAACTACGATTGGGGACTCCTGGTGACCCAGTATGAACTTTAATATCCTACAAAAGCTATAAACTAATGATCTTAAGATGATAAGATGCAACTCACTGTGATTTATTTTAGAATTATTAAGTATATTTTTAATAGTACACGAACTTGACCTGGTATGGTTATTATAATGAGTTTGTAATGAATCCACAAGTGTCAGCACATTTAAAAAGCACAGGCTCAGGATAAAGTGATCAAATATCAAAGTGCACAGAGCTGGGGCGACAGATTACAAGCGCCTGTCAGATCATTCACATCCTTTTTGTCCCTTGTGCTTCATCAAAGATATTACTCCACAGTTAAAATAGAGGTTCAGTAAGAATTTATACTGACGTGATGTTTGGAGAATTGGAAATAGATCAATAAGAAAATGATTAGAAGACGTCATAGAATAATCCTTGGTGTTACATTTTACATCCATATCAAAAGTAAATAACCACCATTTAACATCATTTAGTTTAATTTAAACTTCGACAGTAGATTTTTGTTATTGGGAAAGTAAAACATACAGAGTTCCTGATGTTCTTGCAGTACATTTGAAGTGCATTGGGGTAAAATTATTTTTTTAGGCCAAATCATCACAAGCCTAGTTTTCCATTCTGAGTTGAATAACGCGTCTGTTCTTCATCAGATATAAATATCGATCAATTGTAATAATTCATTAAGTAAGGACAGATAAAACTCCAGATCAGACGCCTGGAGAGTCTGGTGCACCCGCGCCGCCCCTTAAAGGACTTCACTTTCTTCTCACGTTCCTTGCGTCTTCTTTCTTTGGAGGTGACTTTTGTCTCAGAGCCGTCTTGATGAGCTCAGACCTGTTCCTCACTGAGCCTGATGCTGGATTCCTTCCTGTTTATTTCTCCTCAGTCTGAGGGCTGTCGGCTCTGGAGCTGCTGCTCATCATTAACTCCAGGCTGTTGAGAAGCAGAGATCAGATCATTCATCACAACTGGTCACATTATTCACAAGCATTATATGGAAAGACAATGAATATCATGAATAAAGAACTTTTAAAACTGTTATAAGGTCCCGTGTATCGGAGTGTGGGCTTGGTGTTGTGACTGAGGAAGGAGGGAGATAACTGAAATATGATGATTATTGAATGTTTTTGTGAGTATACAACAATCACATGGTTAACACTTCATTCTGCATATTAACCTTTAATGGAAGAATGGATTTAAAGATTAAAACTCTTTAAACAAACTCCAACAGCCTCATGTTTTTATTCAGACAAAACAGACAGAAAATGCTTCCAGGTCAGAACCAGTCATAAAGTCAGGACTCAACTCAGTTTTCTCCAGTTCGACAGTGAGGGCTCTGTTTCAGGACGAGGAGCTTCTTCGGTCTGACTCTCTCAGACTGTATCCCTCAGATCCAGCTCAGTGAGATGTGCACGGCGAGTTGCGGACTTCAGAGCTGAGGCCAGAGAGGAGGAAAACAAGCTGATCTCTACAAATCACAGAGACTCAATCTGAATAAAGGAATAAATGAAAGTGAATTAAAGTCCCAGAGAGATAAAACAGAAAATAAAAGTCTTGAGAGAATCCAACTTGAAGAGGTTATAAGAAAAAACTATTGTATTTTTCTCTAAAACTTATTTACCAATATTAGTTTGGAACAAAATACACAATCTTAATGTATAAAAAAGCTAAATAAATAAATTACACTTCATATTTTTTGTTCCATAAACAAAAACAAATCACTAATATAGTTTTGTCATTAATTTGTGTGATTGAAACTGCAGTGGCTGTCTAGGGGGAGGCCTGGGGGTGTTGATGTGTTTGAGGGTGGGACAGCGGTGCAGACATATTTCTTTGGGTGGCGCTAGTTGCTTTAATCCGTATCTGCCAATTTACTGCCGGCATGAGCACAACTGGATAAAATGTGAAGAAAAACACCATTCTTCTTGAGCAGTGACATATGATGTTTGGCAGTTATCAGCTCTACTTTAGCGTCAGTTCTGAATCTGCGGCGCGTTACGTAGCGTGTGTTTACAGTCTATGGTCAGAGCTTCACTTACCCATCGCACCTCTCAGAGCAGCTTTCAATTGAAAACATGGCTCTGTAAAATGGTCTAAACTATAAAAACAGAAGGCTGTATTATTCGACGGACTGACAGATTTCACCAAACCGAAAACACAAGGACCATCGTGCGTAGTGTTTTTAGGAGTTTTGGATTATTCAACATGCATAAGCAGGATCTTTTCATGGCCCACTGCAGATGGACAGCGTGTTTCCCTTCCTTCATCGTTACAAAGAGTCAGAGCAGCAACTTCAAGTAAAAACTGCAGTTTTTGGACGGTTTTGTAAGCCAATGATGAAGGCAGATGGGCCCGTGAGTTCTTGATAATCGGACCACCAGGCGTTAGGCAACGATGTTCAACTGCGTCAGCTAGCTTGTTACACCTCACTATCTGGACTCTAACTTAGCAAATAATATCAGAGTCCATTATTTTTCACGATTTCATTATTCACCTCCTTTCCCCTTAGCTTCTTTAGATCCACATTTGTGGGAAATGTGAGGATAATAGGCTGAGCAACAGATAAGTTTTAACACCGCAGCGTGATTGGAACACAGTCTGTCTTGTCACACCGTATGTAAATGTTCCCCAGGCGTTTGTGTTTTTGTAAGGATGTAAAGATGTTGCCATGAATTGATTTCCTCTGTCACATGAGGTTAGCAAACATTTTTATTGCGCACTAAGGATTACTGAGATGACAAACTATGAAGACCAAAGGTAAGTTCTCCTGCGTGTCGGTTATTTGCTTCAGTGGATTAAATGTCTCATCCATTATGTTTTAAAACTTAAAGTTTAAAGCGGGACATGCATGTTTTTTGTTTTTACTGCGGGATCCTTGATTTATGCGTGCCACCCCAGCAGAAACTAGAGTGCCCGCTCCTGTTGCCACCCCTGCAAAAAATTGTCGTGGACACGCCACTGGAAATTGAGGCCCTGACACAGAGACAGTGAACTGACCTGAGGTCTGCAGGCGACAGTCTGACCTCTGCAGGAATCACACAGATGAGACACTCCCGTTGAGTCAGACAGTTCTGTGTTATAACTCGCTTTCAAGCTCAGTGCAGATGTGAGGGGGTTGGACTTCGAGCTGAGGGCCAGAGAGGAAACAGGCTGATCTCTGACAAACCACAGCGACTCAGATCTGAATTAAGAATAAATGAAGTGATTAAAGTTCCAGAGCATAAAAACAGAAATAAAGTCCATGAGAAGAATTAAACGTGGAGAGTTATAAGAAAAAACTATATTATTTCTTGCCTAAAACTTTTTATAAAATATAAGTTTGACACAAAATACAAATCTTAATGTTATTAAAAGCATAAATAAATAATACATTTTCAATTTAGTTACGTCTCTTTTTACAAACATTTTACCAGTGAGGACAGACATTTACATACACTTATAAACACTTTATCACTGTCTGACATGAAACCAGAATTAATGGTAAAATGGTTCTCAGAACTTATAAAGCGTTTTCCCCTACAATTAGGCTCTCCAAAGCGCTTTTACAGCAAGGGATCCACTCATCCATTTCATACACCAATGTACGGCAGGACAATTAACTTTCATATTTTTCTTACATCAATTTAGAATTAAAAAAAAATGTATATTGTCAAATTTCCATAAGAATGATTATAATTTCTCTGTATAAACCAAAAAGTAAACATGTCATGGATATTTGTAGCATTGCCTTTAAAACTGTATAACTCGGGTTCAAACGTTTTGATTTCCTTCACAGCTCTCAACAATGTTGGACATAGTTTTTGGTTCCATTCCTTCAAAAAGGCTTTTTCCTCCAAACGTGACATGGTCATTATGGACAAACAGACACGGTATGTCTTCCAAACATTAAAAGGTCTTTATCCTATGTGTTGTTTTGGAGTCAGAGCTTTTCCTGGCAGGTTTCCCTCTCAGCCCATGTTGGTACAGGACTGTTTTTCACTCTGGATAATGACAACTCATTACCAAGGTTCCATCTTCACCAGGGGATCTCATTATAAAACTGTCCGTGAGGAATTGCCTATAAGAGTCCGTACGAGCAAAACCAACTTCACGTACGGAGAAAAAAAAGATTATCTGATGAAACCCTCCGTCGCACAGCCCACGTAAACTCCCCTTCACTGATTCCACCTGGAGCAGAAATGTGAGCACATGACCCCTCCTCACGTCCCGCCCCCTGCACGCTCCATGTCACCCATATAAGGACATGCAAAGTAATTTATGAATGCAGACTTTACTAAACATGAGGCGACTAAAGACAGGGTTTTTACCGAGACCCCGGGAGCAAGAGAGGGAGGGGCCAACAGCGAGTGACAGCAGAGAGGGAGGGGCCACAGCAGAGAGGGAGGGGCCACAGCAGTGACGCAGGAGAGGGGAGGCCACACGCCACAGCAGCAGGCCGGGTGGATTCTTACTGACATGTTCACCGCTCTTTCTCTGATCACACGTATAACTCACTGCGAGTTGCAGTGTCCCATCAATAAACCTTTGGAATTGCACTTTTAGAACGTAAGAAGAGCCTTCTTAGACGCTGATTGTGTATCCCAGTGCGTTCACGGCAGCTCAAATTTCCTGAAACTACAGCAATAAGCTCCGGTGGGCTTTGAATCACTCAGATTAATTGTTTTTTTGAGCTGTCTGCAAGTCGGGGTGGGATGATTGGGTGGGAGATGAGAGAGGAGAGGTTTGTGTAATACGCAGCGTTCTTTACCTGAATGGATTGTGTCCTTGGCCAGCCCTCAGCCCGGTCTCTGGCGGAGTTTGGTCAGACTTTGGTTTAAAGCACAGAGCGGCTCGGATCCTTTCCTGCTTCTCGCTCTCAGCCGGCGGCAGTGCGCTCCGGTGTCCGTGCGATGGAGCGTACATGAGCGTGCAATCTTTGAGGTGTTCACACATGGACTACAATATTTTTTATTAAGTATTATAACGAAAAGATTGAAACACTACACAAAGCCAAACGGTTGATTTTTCCTAGATTTTTTATTTTTAATGATCTTAATCATTTCTGTTAGGAAAATAAAGAAATATTGAGCAGTTTAAAAATGTGCACCAGACTTATTTCCTCAATCCGACCTCCCTTGCTTGCTTTCCTCGCCTCTTCCTCGCGTTGTCGTTTGCAGCCGTTTCTGAAAAGCTGCGGACTGGCGTTACGGACAGGTAACAAAACCTGTGTGGCGGTGCGTAATGTTTCACGTTCAGTTCCATTTCGTATAAATACCACCTTTGGAGCAGAACAGTTCGTACGGAAGGTTTTGGCCTCATTTTGTCCGTACGTGGGCTTTATTAAATGAGACCCCAGGGCTCATTTTATCAAACTGTGCGTGAGAGTCTGACTTTTGAAAGTGCGAGCAAGCACAAAAAAAATGTTGTACGCAAAGTTTTTTCCGATTTATAAAACCCTGTGTATTGCGCGGTACGCACACCTGACCGCAATCTTCCTCTGGCTGACCACACGGCAGCAAAACTGCGGAATCACGACACGCCCTTCTGCCCGCCTCCATTTGACCATAAAAGGCAAAGTGACTTATGAATGAGATTTCCTAACAGGGCGGTAATGAGTGGTTTGACTGAAGGCCAGAGACAAGAGGAGGGGCTGACACAGAGAGGGAGGGGCTGACACAGAGAGGGAGGGGCTGACGCTGCAGCAGCTCGTTGCAGAGGACGACACGGGTTCGAGTAGTTAATCTACTTCCACTCGAGAGCCCCCCTCTCTAGCGTACCGGGCAACCCTCGCTGACTGTTGCTACACAACGACGCACGTAGCCGCTACCGCTTCGACCAAAACACACTTATCATACATCAAATTGTCAAGCAGAAAACTCCTCAACCAAAAAGTATCCACTCCAACTCAATATCATGTAACAACAGCTCAAACCCCCTGGCAATAAACACCAACATGGAAGTTGTGTTTCAACAATTGAAGTTTTTGACCAAGGTAATTGTTTTGCTTCTGGGTTTTCAAAAAGACGAAACGCAGAATACGAACAAATATCAAGAAATCTAACAACCTCACTGAATTCGATCGGTGTAAAGCTTATTTGCACAGCAGGAAACATGTTCAGCAGAGTCCGCCATCAAACTGCACAAAAAAACACCAGCAAATCAAAATTAAAACATGCAACATGCGCACTTACCTTTGGCTTGGTTTTTCTTTGCTCTTGGCTATGCTCCACTGTTCCAAGTTTTTTCACTGGACAAGAGTAGATGCGCACCGTCCTGTTGACGCCATTTTGGCTCTAAAAGCCCGTATTTCAGCCACCAACAGCGGCAAAACGCAGAAACTGGACTCGGGAGTGGCTCTCAAAGCGTCTGTGACGAGCTCGCCTGTTGATTCGCCAGGTTCTGTCGTCACAGAAATGGATGGTATCATTCGATTCGTGGCATAAATTCTCCTCTTTTCAGGGGATATTTTTGGAGCTCGCTGATTGGATAAACTTTCTGGGAGTTAGCCCTGCGCGGTACTCTGCATCGTCATTTCAGCTGTCCCGACGCACAGAGCGCATGACGCATGGGAAGAGAGCTATCGTATTTTTTCGAACAGATTTTTTTAAACTTTTTATCACCATCACCATGGGCTTTTAGAGGGAAAAAAAGCACTTTTACACTCTCGATGGAGGACAACAGGATATAGTACTTGGAGACATGGAATTTGAAGACATTGTACTTCAAGACTTACTCTTCTGACGAGTCCGATCTGTTTGGCCACAACCAGCGGTCAAATTAGAATATCCCCAGATGAAAGTAATGTTTTAGGGAATATTTTTTTTGCTAAGTAATGTATATTTTTATGGTCAATGCGTGTAAATTCAAAATGTACAGACAATGTATTGCTATTTAGTGGGAGTATGTTGATGTTGTATGATTGTGTAAAGTGCTATGTAAACTGATTTATTAGTATTTGTTCTTTTTTATTTCCATCACTTCCAATTACTATATGAGACACAATTTATCATGTAACGTCCACACAGTGTGTCAAAAACAAAACATTGTTAGTCTTATGCTGCCAATTTTGTACCACATATCTGAACCCCATAGATTTATTCCACAGCCAGTGATGTCTGCAACTGATTGCAAACAGATGCAAATTAGTGACTGTCTGTCCTTTTGTTTTTCAGTGCTCTTCAAATACACAAAGTGTGTCTGCCCCTCCCTCCACGGAGAGCCAGTTCCTGCTTGCCACGATTACCTGCCGTGCTAGTGATCGCTTGGAAAATCGTGATGAGGGGACACTGCCCCCAATCCACGCCGTTTTGTTTGCCAGCAAGAGGACACAGGACCTGTTTTGGACAAAAACGCTTCATGGACAGTCCTGCAGTTGTCCAGCTTGTTTTTTAGCAGTGCCACTGGGAGTACAATTATTGAACACAAACACTGAATTTGCTGAAGGCTCTCAAAAAGCAGGCTGGAAAAAGATTACAAATGGACTCCATTGACTCTATGTACTGCTGTTCACAGGACTTGTCTGTGCACACCACAAGGACAGGGATTTATAATGGTCCAATTTGCAGATGCTGAGGAGACTGTCTGAGGAAACACCAAATACCTTGCATGCCAGTTTATTTTGGGGGAGGATGCCACTGCCATGAGAAGTTACTGCAAAAAATGCTTTTGACGCAGGGGACAACGGGTAAAGACTCCTGTGTACTGCAGAAAGTTCAGGGTACCTCACCTCAAAATAACTGTTTTGTCGCCTGGCATGATGCTACGTTTTGAAGTTTTTTTGTTTTTATTTTACTTTTGATACCTGTGTGCGTGTTTATGTATATAGTTTATTGCAATAAAGTTTGTGCTGAAATATATAATTGGTGCTTTACTTTTAGAAAAAAAAAAGTATTTTTTTATGACAAATATGTAAATATGTCCCAAATTTTCATCTGGAAGATATTCCATTTTCAAATGTTTGCCAATTGTTGCCAAATTGTGCCAAAATGGCACAAGCTGTCTTCCGCCTGGACTTTTTATATTTAACCAGTTAAAACCCTTCAATTCTTTGTTAATAGGCACCAAATTGTGAAAATGTGATGAAACAGGGTTTATTACTTATTTTAGGTTGATTATATGCTTTCTTACAGTAAAAATTAAGATTTTTTTGCTCTTTTTCTTCTGTTTTTGTTAGGCGTAAATCAAATTAGTTGAAAAATAGACCACATTTTAGTCTTGCCCACAATATTTTTTCTTCAAATTCTTCACATTCCACAACACCCCCAAGCCCCAATTAGCACATCTATGAGTAAATTTGTATTTTAAAACTTTCTTAATCATGAAATAGTTATGGGTATGCTTTTTCAGAATAGGCACCCATGTAGATTGCATAGGTTAATGAAGGAGTGAGATCTGCCTTCTCTATCACAACGTATTGGGCATCTTTCTGTTTATTCCATCAATAAAACTTTTCAAAACACATGTTTAGACTAAAAAGAGCCTTAAGTGTCGGCTTTATTGCCAATAGGAAGGTTTGGGTTGCATAAAAACACCTCAACTGTGAGATTTATTCATTTCCAAACCATTGTAGCACGCGAAGCAGAGCTGTAATGTCAGGTGGTGTGAGTGAGGAGAGGTCCAGTGTCCGAGTGAGGAGGGTTCAGTGTCCGGTGAGGAGAGGTTCAGGTGTCCGAGTGAGAGAGGTCAGTGTCCGAGTGAGAGAGGTCATTGTCCGAGTGGGAGAGGTCAGCGGCGTGTCTGAGGAGTGAGGACAGTGGAAGCCGCTGTGCCGCGTGTGCACTGCGTTAAGACGGCCTTCCGTCTGTGAAAGGTCTGTGACCCGAGCTTTGGACCTAAACCCAGTTGGTCAGACTTTATGTCCAGAGAATGAGGTCAATTAAAAGCACAGCGGGATCATTCCTGCTTCCTGTTTAAAAGTCTTCAGTGTCAGTGCACATACGCGCACAGGTACGGAGCGTTCACGGAGCGTGCACGTATATTTGCAACAAGTGTTTTTCACAAATTATGTGTTAGTTGCTCGTTTCATTGCTTTAATCTTTGTGCATTTCTGATGAAAATAAAGTTCAATGAACTATTCAAAAGTTGACTAAACATGACTTCCTCAAACTGTCCTGCCCCTCGCTGCTTCCCGCCTCTTCTCGTCTTCAGCGTGTTTCTGAAAAGTTGCGTACCTCGTACGCGGAGCTATATAGTTTTGCGGGAGGAGCGCAATGTTTCACGTTCAGTTTGTTTTCTATAAAAAACATCTTTTTGCGCAGAGGAGCGGTACACAAAGTTTTGGCCTCATTTTGTTGCGGCAGCTTGATAAAATGAGGGCCCCAGGTCTGTTTGCATTTTGTTCTTGGGTTGATCTTCACATTTCAGACACAGCACGTTCATTCTGGGACACAGGAACCCGCCTTCAATAATTCTGATCTGTATGATAACTGGGACATTTCCATTCATTGTTTTTTAACAATGAACCTGAACCTTAAGTGTCTGTAAATTAACACCCAAGGATGAACCAGACTTGTTGCCTTCCCAGGTCAACAAGGGTCTAATCGATCTAAAAAAGATATTAAAGTTATATTCTGGTTTCATGTCATGAGGAAAATGCAAATATGTCTTTTATAAAGTGTATGTAAACATTGGTTCTTCATTGTGTACTGTTGTAAAAGTCTGTAGGATAAACTCTAGGTTTTCATTCTTTTTGGAAATGTATTTTTGTCATAAACGAAAACAAACAAATCACTTAATATGGTTTTCATAGTTTGTGTGAACTTGAGCCCCTGTACACAGAGACAGTTTGAACTGACCTGAGAGTCTGCAGGCGACAGCTGACCTCTGCAGGGAAATCACACAGATGAGACACTCCTGAGTCAGACAGAGTGTTATAACTCAGCTCCAGCTCAGTGAGATGTTGAGGGGTTGCAGCTTCATAGCTTGGGCAAGAAGGAACAGCTGATCTTTGTCAAACCACAGCTCTCACATCTGAATAAAGAATAATAAGTTGATTAAGTCCAGAGTAAAGTCAGAGGAGTTCTGTAGCTACAGCTGAACATGCTGATACTCTGGTTTGGAGCAGGACTCAGTTTCAGTGATTAAAGATGAGGAGAGTGAGGAGGACGAGCGAGAGCCGTCACAGACCTGACACTGATGTCCTCAGACAAGCACTGACCCTGAGAAGAGGGAGCTGACATTTGAGGACTCTTCAGACCAGCACACAGCACAGACACTGAGGAGGGAACTCAGTTTTATTATGACTTCAGATCCAACTCTCTGAGGATGGGAGGGGCTGGAGCTCAGCGCTGGATGCCACCACTTCACAGTGAACCTTTGAGAGTCCTACAGTTATTAAAACCTGTAACAGATGTTTAAGCGGACATGTGAGTGATTTATAACAGGTCTGTGAAGCTGGTTCTGTCTGTGACTGAGGACTCACACAGCCTTCTCTTGGGCAGTTCCTCACCGCATTGGGATCAGTCTCAGTTTACCTGAGGAGACTGTGTCGTACTGTTTAGTCCAGCTCCTCCAGGACCTGCTTCTGAACTCTGCCAGCATTGTAGGCCAGAGCGAGCACTGGATCTCAGACAGTTTCTCTTAGATCCCACCTCCAGATCAGGGAAGTCCTGGATCTTGCTTCTGCACAGACTGGTCCTTCAGCTCATCAAGACAGTGGAAGATGTTGATTGTTTCTGTCGCGGAGAGACTTTCTTGAGCCATCTCTTTAGTTTTTAATGACTTCTTTTGATCTGATTTTCTTCATTGACTCATGCAGAGCTCCTAAAAGTCCTGTGGTTGGAGCTCCAGACTGAGGCCATTGAAGAATCCGCACTAAACAGGTCAAGTGGCCGTTTGGACTCTGCAGCGGACTTTTACAAGAGCTTTACTGAGGAGAAGCTTCATTTGTACTTAACTCTGAGACGGTTTCCTTAACTTCCATAATAGAAACTCCCTGACCACTGCCGTGGTTGCTTAAGCAGTGGTGCAGCTGTAAACGGCTGCCGAGAAATCCTGCACGCTCAGGTGGATGATAGCAGTAGACTGACTGGTTGAACACTCTTCTCGTTTGAAGATCTCAGGTGCAGAGTTCCGCGAGATAGACCGAGGGCCTCGCTCATGCGGTCAGCCCACCTGCTCCAGGTCTTCTTGTTAGACATTGATGGTTTCCTTGTTGCAAGATGGCTCAAAGGCCAGTCCTTCTCCCATGCTTCAGTGAGCAGCTCTATGTCGGGCCTCTGTCAGCCCCTCATGTCTATAGGTCTTAACATGTTCTGAACAATTACTCTTCTTTCACGCCCTGTCATGAGAACCTAACTGAACCATCATGGTTGCTTCTAAGAATCTTCTCTCTGCTCTGTTCTGAGATTCTGCTTTGTACTTCCTCTTCCTGTGCGTCTGCACCAACAGGAGTGTGCGTACATGTCTGTGAGGGTCTGGGCAGGGTCCGCTCTGATGGATTCTCAACCGTGGTCCAGGACTGTGGAGGCTGATCCAGCAGAAAAGACTGGGATCTGGTCTCATTGTTGTGGAGGCTGCGGGATGGTTCTGAGGTGGGCAGGGACTGTTTGAATCTCTTCTTATCTGAGAACCCTTTCCTGAATTACGTGCCTTCCTTCTGTAGGTCAGTGATGAATCCCCCTGACTCTCCGTGACTCTGTGCACGCACCGCGCTGGGATTCTGATGGGCCGCGCTGGCGGGAGGTGATCCATATAAGGGCTTGAGGAGAGCAGAGCGCCTCTGATGAGGTTCACCAACAGTACGCAGACCTCAGACCTCTGTGTGACCTCAGAGATAGCTCACAGGCTGAAGTCCAGAGGGACTGTCTGCTTCGTCGAGGCCGTCAATATGACAGGAGTTTACAGACGGACAGAGTCTGTGGGTCAGAGAGACATTTTAAGGCCTCATTCACACATGTGATTTTAGGACTAAGTGTAAAACCTTTGTTTTGGGCTGATAAGCGCTCGTTCTCACAACAACACTTAGGGTCAAACAAAACCTCCTGAAAACAGAACCGTCCGTCTCACCGGAGGAGGCGCTGGACTGAATAGTGTAAGTCAAAGGACAAGTTCTCCCTATCTGTAACTGTAACTCATAACAGAAAATGGAGCCATGCTTGTTGGACTTTCTATTATGTCTGACCAAACTGGGCTCTAGGACAGACGATGGCAGCGAAGATGTTTTATTACTTCTGGAAACTGACGGAGGCCTATTACCTGTCATCACCGCGGGTTCCAAAAGTGTAGACAGAGCTAACTCTTAGCCTGCTTCTAAACCAGGGGTCTCGAACTCATTTGGACTGCGGGGCCACAAATTGCAAACCCGTGGCAACAGACAAGCCTTTTTTATTAAGTCAATTATGATTTAACAACTTTTTATTGTTTGCTGTAATATACCTTTAAATAGACTGTACATTAACTATCTGCTACATTTTAGCTTCCAGAAGTTTCTCAACTTCGGTGCCCAGAAACCATTGTGCTGAGATTTTCTTAAATTAGAAATTACAGACTTACACAATTAGTGTTTTTTTGTAATAATCCATTGTTGTTCAGGTAAATTGGTTCGGCGCTAGGCATTTCAGTGAATGATCTTTTAGGAGTCGGTCAGTTTCTGTCTTTTAGCCTATTTAGAAAGAAATGCAAAATGTACAACAAATGTCATTTTAATTTAGTGTAGAAAGGCCCAACCAGGGACTGGAGCTGATAATGAGCACTAGCAATAAGCTTCACCTCATGTAAATAATGTGGAGTCAGTGGCCTCAGGCCTCTTTGTGACCTACAGTTAGATAATGGATGGGGCTTATATTTTTTACCATGAATGTTGCTGTAATTATTTGCAGTATTTTTATACATTCCATATTCTCTATTTTTAATGTAACTATGGATCATGTGTTCGCACGTGTCCTTAAGATTAAATTAATTGATATGATGTGCTTCTTGTGTGAGGACAATGTTGCTCTGAGAGAGAGATGGAGAGAAAGGCTCCTCACTTTACTGTTGTGATGGCCTGGTTTTTACCCTCGTACTCATTTTGTTTCGTACATGTAGGGAAATTATAATTGACCGGAGTTTACGGACGGCTAAGCCCAGGCTACTGTTGTGACGCTTTTAAACACTAATTACGATGTGTTCGCTTTGCAAAGTCATAAAGGTAAAGATGGTAAAGATGCTTATTGTCAGGCTGCAGTGCTGTAACTTTTCCAGCACATGTTTAGCTGAACTACTAAGTTTCTCCCTCGCGTTCTGACAGTCTCCACCTGTTTCAGAAGCTCCTCTCACAGTCCGCTGCTGTTAGTCCGTTTCTTGTTGAAAACAGTTGATAATCGTCTGCACAAGCGCCGCATCTCCCTTCCCGTCTGATGTTGACGTCATTCTCGCGTCCGCAGCGGTGCTCATGGGAAATGTAGTTCTAACGTGTTTAATACAATTTACCGGCGGGCGCATGTAATATAAATAGAATCATCGCGCGGGCCGCACAAATTATCTCGTGGGCCGCATTTGCGCCCCGGGCCGCATGTCTGAGACTCCTGCCTCTAAAGTATTAGTAGTTAGGCACAATCATGAAATTCTGGGTCACGATTATCTCGGCCAAATAAATGTGATTATGATTTATCAGATATTTGCTTGGGTTTACAAATGTCACTGAAACTGCAGAATGAGAGAAATGAATTATATTCATGAAATATTCCTCTTCATCGTCTGCTATTCTTTGCATTAAAGTTTAAGTATAGAATAAAAGCAGCTGATCTTTTCACGGCTACAACCGAGCATTTCATTCTGGTTTAATAAGGCAGCTCTTTATGAACGCAAAGGAACCACATGGGAAATAATCCAAGCATCAGGTGGTGTCAGCAGCTCGTTATCATTATTTCAGAAGAAAACACCAGCAGAGCCATGTGGTGCTACGAGCATCACATTAATCAATGGACTTTGCTGCCTGGTACAGATGACAGACTGTGAGAAAGCTTCTGACTGAAGCCTGTTCTGTTCCTGAAGTTTGTCTGTATCTTTGGTGTTTGTCTCTCAGATGGAGCTGCGTTCGCTCTCAGACTCTTTTCTTCCACATGTTCCTCATCTGGGAGTTTACTCTTAGTTTTCTTTTGCTGTCGATCCACAAAGATCCCACACTCAGACATGACTTTCTCCTGAGGATAAAGTGATTGAGATCCACCTGGTTCACCTGTCCACTCGCCCTGACAGAGGCTCTGATTAGGGGAGTCGGGGGGATTTAGCCGTTATCTTCTGCACATGATCACCATTATTAAAACATGCAGTGATCAATGAAACGCTGCATTTTTTATCACCATTAACCATATATTGTTATCGTCCCCTCCCTAATTACAGTCTGCACATGTGTGAACGTTTTCACAGATTAACTTAAAACATGACTGTAAAATGTGACCAAGATCCATCAGAGTTTAGTCGTTTCCTCTTCTCACTTTTCTGTTTGTGGATCCTCTTTATCACCAGACAGACGTCTGTGTTGGTTGTTCAGTTTGAGACAGAATCTTCAGTTAAATAAGTTTATGTTGGTTAAATCAGAGTCAGTTCACCTTCACATGGCTCCAACTGCCCCAGTGAACCGTATGGACTTTTAAAAGAGCTCTTATTGGACAGATGGAGTCACATCAGCCCAAATGACCTGTAGCTGTGAGGGAACTGTCCTCCAGTTTGTTTCAACCAAACCAAATGTTGCAGAAAACACCTTAACACTGTATTTCCTTAACGTTCCTTTTGTCATTTTGGTCACATTTCTAAATGTTTGAGCGCGTGGTTTTCAGCAAACTCTGCCCTCCATGATCCCACATAAACAGCTGAGAGTCATTTACTATGATTTGATTCATATTCATCAAACTGTGACTCCTCAGAAAGTAAAGCTTTATATAAATGAGAGTGACCTGTGGATCCAGCGCTGGATGGAACACTTGGATCAGCTCTGTCAGACTGTAGCGCCCCCTTCTGACCAGGTTCATCTCTCTGAAGGACAGTGGCACCACCAGCTGCAGCTCCTGGTTCTCTGAGCCCTGGGCCCAGTCCAGACAGAACTTCAGCACTGAGAAGGTCTTCCCCACTCCAGCCACGCCCACAGTCAGCACGGCTCTGATGGAGCCCTGCTGCAGCGCCCCCTGCTGCTGCTCAGGGGGCAGAGCTTTAAAGATGTCCTGGCACCTGATGGTGATCTCCTGGACCTCCTTCTTCTTGGACTGTGTCTCCAGACTCCTCTCCTCAGGTTGGGCTCTGGCCTCTTCACTGAGGCCCTCTGTGATGTACAGCTCAGTGAAGATGCTGTTCAGAAGAGTTCTATCTCCTGATTCTTCACTTCCCTCTGTCACTCTCTCACATCTGCTGCTCAGGCTCTGCTTATGGTCCTTCAGAACCTTCTGGAGACCTTCACCTGGACACAGAGGAGGCAGACACCTGTTAATGTTGATGAACAGGTCTCTTATTCCCTGCTGTAGTTCATGAGTCTCAGACTGATCAGACTCACCTGGTGCAGGGCCTTGAACCCACTGATCAGGACTGTTGCCTGTGTCTCCACACTGAGGCCAGACGTCCTGCTCTGACTCTGTTTCTCTGTGACACAAACACACAGCACTGAGCACGTCTTTAACATCACATTTGTTACAATCACAAATATAAAGCACAGTTTAGCTGCTGAGACTCTGTGTTCAGTAGTGATGTGAAGTTCAGTTCATTTTACTGACTCGAGTTAAAATGAATCACTCACCAAAGTGAATCGGGTGTTTTGAGTCGTTTGAGTCAGTCTAATGTAAACCACTGTTTAAACCAATTAAAATATTACAGTAGTTGGGAAAATATCAGAGAACAAAAAACATAACCTCCACACATAATTAAATCCATTAATAATTGTTGTTTAATAAAAAAAAGCATGGCGATTTGATTGTAATTTGGTGCCATTTTAGACTGTAAAACTGGATAAAGTTATATTTTATGTAATCCATGATTTTGGGATTAAATTATTGTCATAAAATTTGTGATTTATCATATGTGTTTACATTTGTTTACAAACCGGATGTGCGTCAGCGTCCGCCATGATAAGATGCGTCCGAATTGGGCTTTCAGTTAGGAAGGAGTTAGGGAAACTGGCCTGTATGCTAACTATCATAGTCACTTTAGCATAGGGACCTCTGATGCTAACTATCATAGTCACTTTAGCATAGGGACCTCTGATGCTAACTATCATAGTCACTTTAGCATAGGGACCTCTGATGCTAACTATCATAGCCACTTTAGCATAGGGACCTCTGATGCTAACTATCATAGTCACTTTAGCATAGGACTTGATGCTAACTATCATAGTCACTTTAGCATAGGGACCTCTGATGCTAACTATCATAGTCACTTTAGCATAGGGACCTCTGATGCTAACTATCATAGTCACTTTAGCATAGGGACCTCTGATGCTAACTATCATAGTCACTTTAGCGTAGGGACCTCTGATGCTAACTTACTGGCGATTAGGAACTATGTGCCATCCCATAAGCCACTGCGCCAATCTCCGCGCCCCCCTCGCCCCCACCCTCGAGTGATTCATGCGCAGCCCGTGGTCTGCTCCTCAGAGCTGCCAGGTCTTTACTGCAGTTCTGTCAAATCAAGATGTTTCAAAGCTCCTCTCATGACACATTTAAAACACCTGTAGGAGCTCAAGAGGGCGGAGCTAAAATACTGAACATAGATCAGAACAAGACGCTGTTTCAGCTTCTGCCCCAGGACTTTGGAGCCTCTGAAATAGAGATGGATTTTGAGGAACTGTAATTCCTGAACTCTTCTCTGAGTTCGAGATGTAAATCCTCAAATTAAAGCTCAGTCACTGTCCCATTATTTATGGAGTTCAATTTACACCACATGAGGCTTTTCTCACCGTGAGGCTGGAGGTTCAGGACTGAAGTCTGGATTGAAGTCTTTAGACCGGTCACTCTTCATGGACAGAGCGGACACTGAGGCTGTAGATCTGCTTCTGTGGAGAAAAGAATAATCTGGTTTTGCTTTATTTAAAACACATTGATCTTTGAAGGAGGTTAAGTAGAGACACTGAGGCAAAAACGTTTATTTTTATTTTTATTTTTTTTATTTTAAAGTTTTGGGCCAAATTGGTCTCTAACATAAACTTTCACCTGGAAACAAAAAAAAAAAAAAATCGAATCATCACAAAAACATGTTTAATTAAAGCTGCAAGCGGCGATAGAGGCCGTCGCCCTTTGGGGCAACTCCCTCCCATGTGACCGCCCCGTCTCGCTTTCTCCCACTCAGCTTTGCACCCACAGAAACTCGGATTCATCCCCAGCCTCACAATTCACACTGGCTTTGCTGACTTTCATCGACAAGATAGTTTCCTTTGTCACAACGACATCAAATTGGATAATCATTGCAGCCCTGTGTCTCTAGGTGATAACAGCCAAGTTTGAGCTATTTTTGCATCTTCTATGATTTCAGACAAAAATAGCTCAGTCACTCCATTGGAATATAATGGGATATATATGATCTTGAATCAGTAACTCTGCACATGTTACAGCGAAGATCGTATTGACCTTTATGATCAGTAACCCATACTAGAATTGTCAAGTGCCAGCTATTTCTGCAGACCAATTTGTTTTCCCGTCCCACATTAAAAATCCTCCTTTTCTGTAGGGGGCGCTATAGCATGGACCAGCACTGCTGTTGTGGTGTACATGTTGGGGAGTGGTCTCTCACTCAGCGGGTTTTGTGGTTTGGGGGCGTGTCTGGGCCCTGTCTGTTGTGTTCGTCCTGTGCTCCGGCAATTGTTCTGTTGGCTCGAAAGAAATAAAGTGGACTCACTTGCAGCTCGCATGTGTCCTCATCTTTCTCGCCACACTGTCATATATAGGGATTCATTCTCATACAGTTTATAAAATATGCTCATTTTAACTCAATCTGACAAGGCACATGCAGATTATAAAAGATAATCTTGCAATCGTGGTGACATTTAGCCTGGCCACGCCCACATCTATTAAAACATGATATGACTGTAATAGAATGTTTTGTTGTTTCATTGTGTACAATATACCTGCAACATTTCTTACAAATCATCCAAACTGCAATTTTCAAAGTATATGTAGGTGGCGCTGTACTGTGTGAAATGTACCTGCTATTGACAGTGTTCTGTTCAGTTTGAGGCAGTGTGAGTGTGAACTGTCCTAAAATATACACAAAATCTACATATTCTTGGCCGCGGCGTTATGAGGAGACGGTTGAACAGTTTTACAAACCGTGGCCGAATCTTGAAGTTCAAAATGTCTAGATGCACTGAGCCAAGTGGGATGTTATTTGGATGAAAAACCAGGGACTAGTTTGTTAAAACATAAGAGTAGTTAAAAGGCAAGGCAAGTTTATTTGTAGAGCACAGTTCATACACAAGGCAATTCAAAGTGCTTCACAGTTGCAGAAAATTACAAGAAACAGATAAAATCAATCAATAAAACATCAACATAAAGTTAATCAATGACAGTAAAAGGCAAGAGTGCAGATAAAATACTTTCAGTTTTCATATGCACGGGTAAAAAGAGCTGTTTTCAGCCTGGATTTGAACATTGTCAGAGTTGAGTAAAACACTTGGATGAACTCGTTTAGAACGTAAAGAAGAACTTTATTCAGAGGCTGATTTTGTCATTGTATTTGCCAACTGTGAGATTTATAAAAGCCCATGATAAACACTGTGGGACATTTCATTCACAAACCGATTATTGAGCATAACGTACGTGCAGGAGGAGGTCTGAGGGCGGGTCAGAACCAGGAGGAGGAGGAGCCAGTGGTCTGGGTGCTGTGAGTGAGTTGTTTGGCACTGCCGTAAAGACGGAATCGTCTCTAAATGGCATTTTGATTTTGCCTCTGCAGGATCTGCTCAGATTCATGTCCGGTTTTATTTCATGAGATCACAGAGTCTTTCTGTTGGATCATTGCGGCTTTTTTAAATAGAATTTAAAACAGCTCTGCTTGTTACAAGTCGTTTCATGGTTTAGCACCAAAGTCCATCTCTGACATGTTAGAGCCGTATGAACCATCTCAGGGAGGGGTCTCCTGGTGGTTCCAGAGTCAGGACTAAACACGCTGAGGCTAAAGCTCAAATCTGGAACAGTCTTCATGAGGATGTGAGACAGGCCTCAACTCTGACAATGTTCAAATCCAGGCTGAAAACAGCTCTTTTTACCCGTGAATATGACTCAGAGTATTTGATTTCATTCTTGCTTTTCACTGAAATTAATTCATTTTCATTTTGATGTTTAATTGATTTGATCTGTTTTCTTGTGATTTTATGCCACTGTGAAGCACTTTGAATTACCTTGTGTATGAACTATGCTCTACAAATAAACTTGCCTTTCCCTTTGAATCGCGGCGCTCCTGTGCACGTGTGAAACTCTGATGACAAAGGCAGCTGTTTGTTTAATTATCATCATATTTTGTATTTAGTACATTTAAAATGAAAGACAACTGTAACAAACCTGCACCAAACTCTGTCCTCTGAGGCCCATCACTTTCTGCCTCGGCCTGAAAACTCCATATGTGAGGTTTTACCGACAGGTCCGCGACTTCCCCAGTCAACTTGTGTTTTTATAAATCCCAGACTTTACTAGAAACATTATGTACGTCACTTTTGGCCTGTTTTGTGCATACGTGAGCTTCATAACTGAGACCCCAGGTCTTTACTGCAGTTCTGTCAAATCAAGATGTTTCAAAGCTCCTCTCATGACACATTTAAAACACCTGCAGGAGCTCAAGAGGGCGGAGCTAAAATACTGAACATAGATCAGAACAAGACGCTGTTTCAGCTTCAGGACTTTGGAGCCTCTGAAATAGAGATGGATTTTGAGGAACTGTAATTCCGCAAGCGGCGATAGAGGCCCTCGCCCTTTGGGGCAACTCCCTCCCATGTGACCGCCCCGTCTCGCTTTCTCCCACTCAGCTTTGCACCCACAGAAACTCGGATTCATCCCCAGCCTCACAATTCACACTGGCTTTGCTGACTTTCATCGACAAGATAGTTTCCTTTGGCCACAACAACAAATTGGATAATCATTGCAGCCCTGTGTCTCTAGGTGATAACAGCCAAGTTTGAGCTATTTTTGTCTGAAATCGTAGATGCAAAAAGGAACAGTCACTCCATTGGAATATAATGGGATATATATGATCTTGAATCAGTAACTCTGCACATCCCAGATAGCAAAATGTCGTTGAATCAACGTTGATCTAGCGTCAGGCTTTTTCGTTGAATCAACGTTGATTTCTGACGTTGAAATGGCGTCAACGTTGCTCGTTATGTTGAATGTTGATCCAACGTTGATCTTTCATTGATTATGACATTGAAACAACATCAGATCAACTAGAATTATCAACATTGAAACAACGCTGAATTTTCAACACTACATCAACATTGAATCAACATGGATTTAACAGTATTAAGCATTAATATTTCATTGATTTGACATTGAAACAATGTTCTAAAATCAACAGACCATCAATCTTATTGCAGCTTCTTTATTACACAGTTTATTATACTGTAATACAAAAACATGACTATACAAAACTACTTGACTACTTGACTACCAGACAACAACAACAACAAAAAACAAAAGCAAATGTAACATAAAAATGCATGTGAAGAATTATCATACTAGAAATTAACCTTTGTGTCTAAATTTAGCTTTAATGACACCAAGCCCTATAGGACAAAGTCCCGCCCACTTCCAGTCTTAGATGTGTGTTGCAAGTAAAACCCCCATTGATTTCATCTATTGATAAAAATAAATAAAAAGTTAGTTAAAAAGCATGACACATGGTAATCAGCTCTGTGCAAACTGCCAACCATGGCATGGATATTTTATACAAAGAATCCCACTAAATACTTGAAAATAAGGTGAAACTTATTTCAGTTATAACATTTTAAATAAATATTCAGTTTAAAATTATGTGTTTTAGAACACAATTTTAGCACATAGCTGATGAGTCTGTGTTGAGCTTTTAAACTCTTGATATTTCTCAAAGTCAATGGATTAAATGGGATTTATACCTCGGACTCTTACTAAAGAACAGGAAGTAGGCAGGACTGTTGAGCTCAATTCAGATAATCACTACAGACTGTATGATAAAGCACAGTCCAATTAAAATGGCAATATGTTACAAATTATGCTGAAAAAAATATATATATATTTAAACTATAATGAATGGCCTTCACAGAGTACAGACAGTTTGTAGTTTAGAGCAAACATTTTTAGAAATGCTTTTGATTCTTGTATTAGTTTAACAGTTCATATTCCATTCCTCTCATACTGTGGGTCAAATGCTTCTGGACACGTTAGAAATATATCTACCTTAAGCTTTTCATGCCATCTTTTCATGCTAGTCCATATATCTTCTTATCATCCACTTCTTCAGCCCATCACTGTAGTTGAGTTTAGGTGAAGAAAACTGGCAAGAAGCCGCTAGGGAAAAAAGAAAAGAAAAAAGACTTGTTAGAATTTAATTTTAACAAATAAGAGAAAACAGACACAGTTTGATACACAATGTACTAGAATAGACCTAAACCAGGCCCACAGGCTGGACTGGGCCTGATACAACTGAGACTAAACCAGGACTACAAGCTGCACAAAACTGACACTCACCTCTCAACACTTTGGGCTCTACAGGGCAGTTCCTCTGGAGCTTAACCTGAACAGCTACAACAGAAATAATAAAGTCAGATTATGTTTGCTTGGAGTTAAATTGTTATCACCTTGGGTAAAAGTTTTAGTAAACTATTATCAGTTTGTATATTTAAAGGAAACAATGATGCCAATGTAACAAGAAAATAAAAATAAATACCTGTATCAAAGAGATCAAATGCAGGTGTGCGGCAGGTGTGTGTAGAGTCTAAAATCAAACAAAAAAACTAACAAATAAGTAGGTGGCGTTCACGATTTAGAATGTGGTCATAATGTCAGGTGGAGGGCAGGGGCCAATACAACTCTATGGGAGAAATACAGTTTTTGTAAGAAATCTCCAAATCAAAAATTGACAAATGTTTTTCCTCTTCAGTATTTGATAGTGATTGGATTCACAAACCTGTGATATCATTTTTATGTCTGAAAGTCAAATCTACTGAACAACATCACACATGTTTTTGAACATTGTCACCAGTTTTTGACGCCTCTCGGAAAAAGTAATTGGACATTTGTTCATTATGTGCTGGAAGAGGAGACAATGAACTTTGTGACAGTCATTACTGGAAGAATCCACATGAAACAAAAACTGAGATATGAGCCAAAAACAAAGACATAAAAATCATTTTGTCAGTTACTGCAGTTACCATAGTTACCGCCATGGAATTTTCAGTTGCTCCACCTCAGTTTTAAACTATGGCTCTTTAGAAAGTTGTGAGGTCAGGTCACATGAACGCTACTTATTAAAGGTAACATGTCAGTAGGGCTGTACATGTAGAAGCATAACAAAAATATCTAATCATATTCAGGAAGAATATATTCTGCTGTAACAGTTAGTGGAAAAGACAGGCTTGAACAAACCACAATGTTTTTTTTTAGAAATGAATTAGTTGAAATAATTACATACCAAGTTTATGTGCGTTAAGCTCCTTTTATCCTTGAGGTTAAGTCTAAAAAGACAATGAGACCAACATTACAACAACATTAGACATTGAATTATTTTTTATTTATAGTTTGATTGTATTGACATTGTACAAAACAAGTTCAAATTAGATCAATGAATCTACTATTTTGTATCAGATTATAAGTAATACAGTATTTAAGTGAGCTAACAATATAACTAACAAGTTAAAAGGAACAGTTACCAAAAGATTATGTTACATGCTGTGTGGGTTAAGTGTGTGCCATTATAAATATTATTAATCATCTAATCCTAATAAAAATCTCAACAAACTTACCGTAAGACGGTCTGCTCCTGACTTCTCCGAGAGAAAACTGCACTAAGTGGCTTCAGAGCAGTTGAGATTTGAAGGCTTTAGGTCACATGACAACTTCAAATTCCCGCTCTTTTTGCACCTGCAGAACCATCAGGGCCATGTACATTGAAACAATGTTGAGTCAATGTTGGCACTTCAACCTTAAAATACCTGCGTTTATTCAACGTTGTTTCAACAGCTTTTTTCAACCATTGATTTTATGTCAGTGATTAAACGTTGAATTAACATTGACATTTCAATCTCAACCAAAAATAACCAATCTGACCAAAAATCAACGTTGAATTAACATCTTTTGCTATCTGGGATGTTACAGTGAAGATCGTATTGACCTTTATGATCAGTAAACCATACTAGAATTGTCTGTCAAGTGCCAGCTATTTCTGCAGACTAATTTGTTTTCCCGTCCCATATTAAAAATCCTCTTTTTCTGTAGGGGGCGCTATAGCATGGACCAGCACTGCTGTCATATATAGGGATTCATTCTCATACAGTTTATAAAATATGCTCATTTTAACTCAATCTGACAAGGCACATGCAGATTATAAAAGATAATCTTGCAATCGTGGTGACATTTAGCCTGGCCACGCCCACATCTATTAAAACATGATATGACTGTAATAGAATGTTTTGTTTGTTTCATTGTGTACAATATACCTGCAACATTTCTTACAAATCATCCAAACTGCAATTTTCAAAGTATATGTAGGTGGCGCTGTACTGTGTTAAATGGACCTGCTATTGACAGTGTTCTGTTCAGTTTGAGGTAGTGTGAGTGTGAACTGTCCTAAAAAATACACAAAATCTACACATTCTTGGCCGTGGCGTTATGAATCTTGAAGTTCAAAATGCCTAGATGCACTGTGCCAAGTGGGATGTTATTTGGATGAAAAACCAGGGACTAGTTCTAGAGGGCGGAACTAAAATACTGAACATAGATCAGAACAAGACGCTGTTTCAGCTTCAGGACTTTGGAGCCTCTGAAATACAGATGGATTTTGAGGAACTGTAATTCCTGAACTCTTCTCTGAGTTTGAGATGTAAATCCTCAAATTAAAGCTCAGTCACTGTCCCATTATTTATGGAGATCAATTTACACCACATGAGGCTTTTCTCACCGTGAGTCTGGAGGTTCAGGACTGAAGTATGGAGGGTCGTCTTTAGACCGGTCACTTTTCATGGACAGAGCGGACACTGAGGCTGTAGATCTGCTTCTGTGGGGAGAAGAATAATCTGGTTTTGCTTTATGAAAAAACAAAAAAACACTGATCAAAACGTATTCTAAGGTTTTGGGCCAAATTGGTCTCTAACATAAACTTTCACCTGGAAAAAGAAAAATCCTAATCTTCCAAAAACATGTTTAATTATTCACTGAGTCAACGTTTCTCACAGATTTATTACAGACTCCAAACTTTTTGTTCCGTGTTGGACTTAAAACATCTTTCTGGAAAAAAAAAATCAAAATATTGTTAATTTCTAATTCATAACAGATTTATTGAGAAAATCTCTTTTTTTTTTTTTACAGATTTTTCCACTACAAAAAAGTTTATTTTAAAGCCGATTCAAAAATCAAAACCTGGCTTGATCCATTAGTCTATGAAAATATGGGAAATTTGGGTAATTTTTAGATTAAAAAAAACACCTCTTTTTTATATGAAAACATGAAAAAACTAAAATGTTCAACACACGTTTCCCTGTTCACCTGCAGCGTCTCGCCTTAAAGTGGATAAGAACCGACTGAACTCACTTTGTCCCATAGCGCTGTGGCCCAGTGCTGCCCCCTGAAGGCTGAGAGACACAGGACTTTGTTTCCCTTTGGTCCATTTCTCCGAGCCTCGGCCTGGGGGTAAAACAGAGACACATTTCAGATTCAGATTTAATTTATTCAGACATTTAAACATTTCACAGATAAAGAGAGGATATATTTATACATTAAGTCTGAAATGGAATTGGCAGAAGTATGTAGTGTATTGATAAAAACAAAAACAGGAAAAAACTCCCTTCTCAACATGTTTTTATCATGGATTTAATTGATTTGAGTTTTAAATTGAATTAAAGTTTTACTCTTTTAGCTCTTGGTCCGACTTACTCCACACATTAATCCAAACTAAAGAAACACAACGCTGCTTTCTTCTTTTCTGAAATTATAAACACAGTCTTGTTTTTGGAACAATCCCTAAATATGCAGGTAACTTGTTATTGTTTATGTTATTCATAAATTGTGCTGTTTTAAAGTTGACCAAATCTTTAAGTGCATTTATTTTAATAAAAAGCTCATCTGTTTGAGCTCAGCCAATTTATCCACGATGCAGTCACTCTTTTCTGAATGAAACTAATTGGATTAAGATTGGTTTTATAAGTTTAACTTCTAGGCCGTAGGTCATGTAAGGGAGAACCAGGGAACAGTATAGAATAAGTGTTTTTACTTTAAGAGTTCTTTGACTTTAGATATTATTACAAAAGATTTACAGCTTTGCCTTGATCTACAGTAGTTTATCTGGGGCTGAGCTTATTTTGTAAAAGAACTCCAAGAAATTTTATTTCATTCACTTGATCTATCTCAGTATAATTTATTTTTAAATTTCTACGCACATTAATGGCACGATTAAAAAAAAAAAAAAACTATACATTTGGTTTTGTTTAATTTGAGGCTTCACTTAATCAAACCACTTCTTTAACAATAATAATTATTTTTCCATTATATCTATTAATGTGTCTAGTTTGTTACCACAACTCAGCATGTTGGCGTCATCAGCGAATAAAATAAGGTTTAATGTTTTTGAAACTACGAATAGGTCATTAATATACAAACAACAAAGCACCCGTCCTCCGCTTCGCGTCGGACGGTTCACGCCTCCGCAGAGTCCAGTTATTTCTGATAATGGACACCTCGTCGTGCATTATCCCTTACTTATATCAGACCAAATCTTTGCCGGATCCACCTAAATATTTCCTGTATCCTTTACTCTGAAAAAATGAAAATTGGGGGAATGCGTTCCCCCAAACGGGGGATCAAATTAAGCACTGGTCTTTGCCCACAAGAAGTTGTTGTTCTTTGACTTGACTTCAGAAAATAAAATATGGCTGATGAAGCAGCACGGTCATTTTACCGTGCTGCGACGGATAATGTTGTCACACGCGTAAAACCAGCCTCAGTGTCATTTATAGAAGAGGTTAAATTAAGAACAAAGAAGAAACTAAAGATGCTCTTCCCAGAAGATGGAGAAAGACTGCTGTGGGGCGGAGGGAGCTGCGCAGGAGGAAGAGGAAGGAGGAGGTGGAGCTGACCAGTGCAGGACTCCACGCTCTGAAACAGGGACAAACCCAGGAGGTGCTGCATGGTTTCAGAGGATCAGAGGAGACTGAAGGCAGCCAGGTTTCCTCCGGGTGCTACGGTTTCCCCGACTCCCAGGTCAGGTTAGCCCACAGTGGCAGCGCAGCTCAGTCGCATCGGCTCAGGACTAACACCTGAACACTATTGCATCGTACGCTTGTACAATGACAAATAAAGCACTTATTTACTTAAAACGATTTAAACTTTACACAGTCATTGAACTTTACTCCATGGTAGTATGTTCCCTCTGTAGTAGTATCTCACTTCATTCATAAAGTATCCCGGGTTCTTGTGCTGTATTCACGTGAACTGGGGTGCTCTTTTTCCCGAGATGGGACGTCATTGTCCCCAGTTGTGTTAACCTCTCCTTACCCGAGTGCATTTTGTCCAGTTCGACTTTATTCCAAATCTAAAAGGTTACAGCCTACGTAAAGACCAACAAAACCGATGTAAATGAGTCTTTTGCCTTACATTGTTGCCGTGTTGTCATTGGATTTTTGCCACTTTTTTAGAGCTTTTTGTCACTTTTTTGTTATGTTTTTCAATTTGCTGTCAGTATCTCAAAAGCTGGACTTTTGTTGATTTTTTTTTTTTTTATATCACGTAATTTTTTATATCACGTAATTCTCTCGCAGTTATGTTACTTTGAGGACGACAACAGCTTAAGCCAAAGTGAAGAAAGTAGCAGAGTTTAACAAAAAAGCTCAAAACGGATTTCCGCATCAGGCACGGAAGTCGGGAAGTTCTTTTTAACCCGAGTTCCTCAGTTGGGCAAGTTTTCATGCACTTTATCCAACTGGGGAAAACGTTTTTCCCAGTTCCAGAGGACCAGATGAAAGGGGCATTATTCTTCTGTTAAAATGCCAAGATCTGTACTACCTGGTTGTATTGAGAATGAAAGATGAAAAACAAATTGCTCAAATTTGGAATCAATGTTGTTGACCTGAACTTAAACAGCCACATCAAAGCAATAACGTCATCAGCTTTTTACCATCTGAAGAACATTGCTAAGATCAGAGGAATAGTGTCAAAACCAGACTTAGAGAGACTCATCCATGCTTTTGTCTCCAGCAGGTTAGACTACTGTAACGGCTGCTCACTGGCCTTTCTAAACGAGCTGTTAGAGCTGCAGAACATCCAGAACGCTGCTGCTCCAGTCCTGACAAGAACCAAGAAATACCACCACATTAGTCCAGTGCTCCGGTCTCTGCACTGGCTTCCTGTCACTCAGAGAATAGAATTTAAAACAGCTCTGCTTGTGTACAAGTCTTTTCAACATGCAATTCCACTCTTACTTGCCTTATTCCTTACATGCAATTTTTAGTTAGCTAACAATTGCTAAGGTAAATCAACCTTTAGCTATGTGTTACTCACTTGCTTGGATGCCAAGGACACCAACTCTGCAACAGGAGCAAAGCTGTAGTTGAAGTAGGCAAAGTAAATGTGGCAGTCCTGAATGTTGTCAACCTCAAAAGGGGGCAAGATTGTGTGATTTTATACACTAACACTAACCCTGGGTAAAATCCACCCAAAAACTACCCTACCTTCTATCACTATTGCTGGGTGAAATTCACCCAAGCATGTGCCTGTAGGAAAAAGTGTGTTTTGGATTAGGAAAACACCCATGCCATCAAAGATGTCAAAGACAATGCTGAAGCTACCCAGAGACCCATGACACTCAGACAAACGCAGCATAATGAAAATCAAATTTTTTTTTTTGCTCGGGTGAAAATCACCCGGCAATAGTGTTCTAGGGTTAAAAACAGCTAAAACTCGGCTAAAAGTGTGAAATAGCCTAAGATTAAATAGAGTAAAACTAAATAAATAATTGTATAGAACTAAAACAGATAAAGTTAATATTAGTTAAAAGCTAAACTAAAAAGGTGGGTCTTGCAGCTATCTTATCAGCTTTTATTGATCTCACAATGGAGAAATGTACTTGTTACATTCAGCTCTTAGAAACACTCAGGGTGTGCAAATAGGCAGGAAATGTGAAATAAACAACAATTAAATAGTAAATAGTGGTATCTTATATACAAGGACTTTGTGGGGACAAAAAGTGTACACAGTAAATAATAAGTAAACAGACTGCAGCAAAAAAAAAATAATAATATTATAGTCGGTATCAGCAGTGCAGGTTTAGTGTAATACTAATATTTTACAATAAAAAATATAGATTGACCGCCTTCTTAGTGATGTCACAGTTTTGAACGCGTGTCATTGGTTGACGCGGGTGTCAATCAGAACAGCTGATCGTGTTTTGTCTCTTGGCGCCTAATGAAACATATGATCAATAAATGCTTATCTTTGAACCTTAAATGGCTGACCGAGGCAAACATAAGGACATTTATATCATCGTGGACGCTTGGCATCACTTTCACCCAAAGGACTTTTGCAGAGGAAGTGTGAATCGGCGTTACGATCCTCCATGGGACTCCAGCGGGCTGCAGCTCAAAGCTAACCCGAACAGAGCGCACCTTGGCTGGGTACAAGCCCGGCAAAGACCCAGGAAGCCATGGATTAAAACCGGACCATGACACGCCACTTGTGGACTAAATACTGGAGAACTCGTCCCACGAAGACAGCAGAAGGTAGGGAAAAGGGCTTTAAACTACGTACTGCTGTAATGCGTAACTATATTACGCATAAGGCGAGTGACCGTTCGTCAATTTATGACGCTTTCGGAGTGAGACTGTGTTGAATAAACACGGTGAGGCTGCGTTTCAGTTTCATGCAGCTCAAATCTGGAACAGTCTTCATGAGGATGTGAGACAGGCCTCAACTCTGACAATGTTCAAATCCAGGCTGAAAACAGCTCTTTTTACCCGTGCATATGAAAACTGAAAGTATTTTATCTGCACTCTTGCCTTTTACTGTCATTGATTAACTTTATGTTGATGTTTTATTGATTTGATCTGTTTTCTTGTAATTTTCTGCAACTGCACTTTGAATTGCCTTGTGTATGAATTGTGCTCTACAAATAAACTTGCCTTGTTGTTGTTGTTTTAAGTTTTAGCATGTTTTTAAAGTGCTTTTATCAACTCTGCTCCTCTCCAATCACCTCTGTTTCATTCTTTGGACACAGCATTCCCATCTCTCCCTCTGTCACTAACCTAGTGGCGAAATTTGACCCCCACCTTTCCTTTGACAGTCATGTCACCTCCATCTGCAAAACTGCATTCTTTCACCTCCGTAATATTTCCAAACTGCGCCCCTCCCTCTCCCTCCCTGCTGCAGAGAAGCTCGTCCATGCGTTTGTCTCCTCCAGGCTGGACTACTGTATCGCACTCCTCATCGGGATCCCTGGCAGGAGCCTCCAAAAGCTCCAGTACGTTCAGAACAGCGCTGCCAGGGTCCTGATGAGGGTGCGAAAACACGAGCACATCACCCCCATCCTCCGTACACTGCACTGGCTCCCCATTCAGCCCCGCATAGATTACAAGGTCCTCCTTCACACCCATCACTGTCTGCGGCCCCCACTTACCTCAAACGCCTGCGCTAATAGGAGCGCAGGCGTTTGAGATGATGTTAGGCTTTAGAGAAGACGTCAGTTGCCCTGCCGCTCTGGGCTGTAAAAGCGGACCAGTCTCGCTCACGCCCCCGTAGCGAGTTGGAGTTGGAATAGCGAGAGTATTTTTCATTGATTGTCAGGTTTGCGAATTGTTAACATAGCATTTAGGTAGATTTTATTAGCATAGCTTTTGTATTATAGATCATTGTATAGTGTTAGCAGTGTTAGTTGTTGAATAGTAAGTAAACTGGCACTAAAAAATCTATAATTTTCATTATTTTTTCAGACTTTATTATAGCCTTTACTGTACAGAGTGATCATTCAGTGGTGTTTAGTTAACGTGTTACATTGGTTAAACTTAAAATTTAGTAATAGAAATTACTTTGGGCTATTTACTGGGTCTTTGGGTCCACAATGTTACAGACCCTTTGGCCGTTTTCACACAGGCTCTAGTTAGGTCGACTTAAAGGGACTTTCAGCCTGAGAGCGGCACTTTAGGGTCAGTGTGAATCTAACCGCAGCACTTTAGGGTCAGTGTGAATCTAACCACAGCACTTTACGACGGTCTAAACAGCCGCTCCGACTGCGGCTGAAACAGGTAGTCTCGGCGCATCTCGCTAAACAAGTTAGCTCGCTGGAACTCCATGCTCGGACTTTGTTTACGAGTAGCGCTGCAGGTGCTGCATCAAAGTCAGATGACTCAGGCCTGTCAATCACAGACCCAGACCCCTCCCGCACGCTCCTTAGTCCTCCAGGCAACGCCCCTTTACTGTTAATATTTTCTAATCTGAGGCTCTGAGGCTGAGGCTCTGGAAGGGGGGGTTAGTTACTCTTTAAGTTTTATGGCATCATTTAGATAACATGTATGTAATAAACTCACATGGAAAATCTGCACCCAATTCAATCACTTAAAGTCTGTCTTTTTGGGTCAATAATTGTTTTGAGTTTGTTTACGGATAAAACATATACACATGTTTATTTACGGATCCAACATGACAGCAGCAGACGCGCAGCCATCTTTCCATCGAGCTTCAGACCGTGTTCTAAGTAGTTTAGCTGTAAAGTTTACAGCAGATACGTCACATGTTATCTGATATGATGACACGATTGGCTATGGCTACGTGCAGACTCATGAGAGACATTCAGCACAATAAATGACTCTGGACAATCGTAAACTATACCTCTCCTACCAGAACATGAACTGGACTAATATCAAATGTGATTCTAGTCTGGTGTTAAAAGTATCAGATATTGTTTTACTTGAGTAAAAGTATAAACATATGGTTGTAAAATGTACTTTACAAGTAAAAAGTAAAAGTATTTCAGTTTATTTTAGTATTGATTATTGTGCAGGATTTTTGTAAATCGTTTGAATCAAACCAGGTCTAAACGTGTAACTCAGGTCAAAAACTAAACCAAGTCTAAACTGGGAGTAACAGTTCATCGTACAGAGGTCACTTTGAAAATAAAATACTTTTACTTTGAACCCAATTTAAAAATGTAGTGGAGTAGAAAGTAAAAGTAAGTTCATCCTCTTTGAAACAGAAGCTGCTTTTGGAAAATGTCCTTGTGTTGAAAACGCAGTGAATAAATAAATCTCAAAGACTCACCTGGATCTGTCACTCACAGACGCAAACAGCTCTGAGTTCACCTGGAGCCGGGGCGAAAGGGTAAACATGTGACTTGCTCAGCCAATCACAGAGCAGCAGAGTGTCTGTAATCTAAGCTTTTATACATACCTGTGTTAGGACTTTGTTCTTTGGTATCACACGAGAACAGTTATTTGGATATGACCAAAGCAAATACTGGAGATAGAAGTCGTCATTCAAAGACAATAAAACAAACCAGCTAAGAGATGTGGATCCTGACATGCATTTTTTCATAACATATGTCGTAACTGTAAGTATTATCAAGACAATCAAATTTCACTATTAGGCGAACCAGAAAACAAGCCAATAATTCATTTAAATTAAGTCGTAGTCTGTATGCTAACTTTGAACATAAAAGACTATCTGAATAAACTTAGTTTAAATGCAGCTATTATTGCGCTAGCGGAAACATGGATAAAGGAAAACAAAATTGGGAATTTTGAGCTTGAGGAATATCAAATGTAATCTAAACAGAAAACATAAATCAGGTGGTGGAGTTGTACTGTATGTGCACAAAGATTTCAATGCAAAATGGGTTAATAAAATGACAATGGCAATTGATCATATGTTTGAATGTGTGACAATAGAAATAATTCTTGAAAACAGGAAAAATATATTAGTCTCTTGTATTTACGGAGCACTGGGTGCAGATATAGAAGGTTTTATTGAATATATTGAAAAGATATTCACTTTGTGTAGTAACCACAAAGATGTCTTTATTTGTGGGGACTTCAATATTGCATAAACCGCATAAATCGCATAAACCCACCGAAAAATGTGTGGATACCATGTACAGTCTGTCACTTTCCCCTTTAATCACACGCCCCACAAGGATAACTGCACACGGTGCTACACTGATTGATAATATCTTCACAAATGTTCTTGACAATATGACAAGTGGAATACTGATTAATGATATCAGTGACCACTTGCCAGTTTTCACTCTAATTAAAATGCAACAAAAAAGTAAGAAAAACAAAAGTACTATTATGGTAAAGAATGTAAGATTAACATCTGAGCGCTCCATGGATGCTTTCAAGCAGAGTTTGTCAGATCAGGACTGGAATAATGTCCTTGGAGAACAAGATGTAAATATTGCATATACATATTTTGTGAACACAATCAAACAGCTTTATGATCAACATTGTCCAGTAGTAACGCGCAAATATACACAAACAAATATGTATGTGTCCCATGGATGACAAGGGGTTATTGAACGCATGTAAAAGAAAAACTCCTTATATAAAACATTTATAAAAATGGAGAAAATTGGAAACAGAAACTAAATATAAAAAATATAAGAACAAACGAACAAGTATAATAAAAACATGTAAAATAAATTATTATAGAAACATGATTGAGGCCAATAAAACAATATGAAAGGACTATGGAAAGTCTTAAATCATGCAATGTCTAAAGACTCAAAGCTTTAAGTTACCCAGACTACATGATTAATAATGATGAGAAAATTACAGAAGGGGAGAGTGTAGTTAATACGTTCAATGACTATTTTGTCAATATTGGGCCTCACCTGGCATCAAAAATAGGCAAAACAAACAGTGACGTCTCTCAACATAAAAACATGAATGTTCACTCCTTCTTCCTCACGGCAATGAATGAAAATGAAATAATTAAAATAGTTAAAGCATTCAAGAATAAAAAATCGACTGATTGGAACGACTTTGACATGAACATGATCAAAAAATTAATACATAACATATCAATGCCTTTAACACATATATGCAACCTATCCTTTTCCACTGGTGAATTCCCTGACCTCATGAAGATTTCCAAGGTCGTTCCAATTTATAAAAGTGGGGATAATCATAAATTTACAATTATAGACCGATCTCTATACTTCCTCAACTATCCAAGATTCTGGAAAAACTGCCCGCCTGGACAGTTTTGTGAATAAGCATAACTTACTCAGTGACTGTCAGTGTGGGTTCAGAAACAATAGGTCAACTGTGCACATGCATTAATCAATCTAAGTGAAGAAGTCACCAACAATATTGACAATAAGCTGTATTCATTGGGTATATTCATAGACCTCCAGAAAGCCTTTGACACTATAGATCATGAAATACTTTTAAATAAACTAAATAATCATGGGATCAGAGGCAATGCAAAAAATCTGCCCACTCTCTGAATAAGGTCCTGCTGTATAAATGTGCCAAGAAGAACAGAATCCACCTCAGGATTTTTGTTTTATTAGCTTAATCGAAATACAGCAATAGCCATCCCGCCTTTGCTCTGCCTGATCCCGTCAGACCTTGGAAGCTAAGCAGGAAGGGCCTGGTCGGTACTTGGATGGGAGACCGTTTAGTAACACCAGGAAGCCTAGCAAATGTAGTGTGTGACTGAGTGGTTGGTGGTGGTTGGAGGGGCCGATGGCACAGACTGGTTACCTCGCTTCCGTCAGTCTACCCCAGGGCAGCTGTGGCTACAACAGTAGCGTACGACAGTGACAGTGTTGTGCTTTGGGAAACTTGGAAATGAATAAGGAAAAGCTAACCACAATGCTGCACTGTAACTTCCAACTCATTGCTTATTTCTTACTCCCATTAATGAATAAGAAATTAATGGGAATAATTTTTAGTACAAGAAATAAATATTAGATTTTTTTAGATGTATTTATTTGAAAAGGGACAGTGCACATTAATCAACATTTTACAATGTAAATATGCCCGAGTTAGCAGAAGAAGCTAATTTTCATCGGTAGACCCTTTGGCAGATGTCAAAGCCAGCCTAAAAAAACAGGATTAAAATCACACAGCAATTTACAAAACACAATATAGTTACATACATACATAATACATAAAATGAGCCAAGTATACATTTTCAATATAACTAGTGCTCACAAGTTGTAAAAAGCAAGAAAAAGTATAGTTATAAAGTCAATTTATTTAACATTGAACAGTGTAAAACACTTACATTTTAAGGTGCAATTAATGATAGAACATTTCCATTTCTGCAGTTATAATTTACATCAGTCCAAACAGGTGGATTAGTCTGTACTGAGCCGATGAAGCCGAGGAGCTGCAGTGTCTCAGAAGGTTCCACAGACTCTGTACATGCAGCAGGTTCTGCAGACTCACAGCAGGAGGAAGGGCATCTTTGTAAATCACTGTCAAAGCTCACTCCTCAAAGTCTTCATCTTGAGTCCCGTCTCATCTCAGTGTGTTCAGCTCCGTCTCATCAGGTCTTTCCACAGCTGGACTCCTCAGTCTGACACTGGACACACACAAACCATTTAAAAGATTATTTTACTAAAGGACATGTTGTTTAAAAACTGATCAGTGCAGTCTTACCGTCAGCATTGATGCTGAGTCAGTCTCTAAATATTTACAGCAATCACTGTCTGGGAAAACAAAAAATTTAATCATAACCAATAGATACACTTTAATAGTGAGTTGTTAAATGGTGAGTGCAAACTGAAAAATATAATATGTTATTTTTTTAGCGTGCTGCACCTGATTTAACATTTGAAATGATGAGTATTATAGTAATTTGTACACGAAATGTTTGACATACCACTATGCGGTCACCAAATTAAATAACAAATGTGTTATAAGGTAGAGCAAGAGCTTTGTTGTATTTTTCAAATATAAAAAATATTGAAAATAGTAACAATACATCAAACTCTTAAAGCAATCACAAATATATCCAAAGACAGACTCACCTTAAGTTGATTAATGAGAAATAAAACAGGAAAGGTCCTGTTTCTGCTGTTTCTGCTCGATGATACACTGAGGCTGTTGAACACTTCTCTTTTGAATTCAAAACAGTTCAGAGCAATCTGATAGGCTGATTCTGCACATGTGACATATGACCTGAACCAATCCCAGGCAACGTAGGTTATAGCTTAGTATTGTCAGTTACGGTTATGAGACAGTCAAGTTCCCGTTACATGGGGGCAGTAGAGGACACTGGGGAGGTTAGTGAGAGTTACTAAAACCATGTACTGGATAAAGAGAAAAGCAAGTAAAGCCAATGTTAAGCCTATATTATTCAAAACTGGCAAACCCTAGTAAATGGGACAGAATCTTATAATGGATACTTTAGAATGAGCGTGAGCATGACAGGACTACAAATAATCATTACTGGCATCATATAGAGCAGAGGTCACTAAGCGGCGGACCTCGGTCCGGATCCGGACCCATGCGCCAGCCCATCCGGACCCGAACCTTGGATCCGAATTTTGGACCCGACCCTAATCCTTAAACGAGCGGCTGCGTGTGCTGCTCTCTCTCTCTCCCTCCCTTCCTCTCTCCCTCTGACTGCAGAGCGGTAACTACAGCCCAGATGAACAGACAGAGAAAGTCCTACATCTCAGCTCCATGGTACTTTTTAATATTTAGAAACGGTTTCGGAATGACTGAAATACGGCTCGCTAAAAACAAAAGCGGAGGGCGCCTTAATTAAATATGCACGCGCGATCGTAATGCGCTAATAGCGCGGCTGTTTCCCGATCGGCAGTGAGCAGGTCAGAACCAGAACTAAACCTGGTCCGAAAGTGGACTAAGCAGGACTCGGTGTGTGTGAACTGAGCAGAGGAGAAACACATCACTGTCATATATTCTGTGCACATTGTGTATAATAGAGGCTATGCATTTTGCTTTTTAAGAGCCAAAACATATTTTTAGAGCCAAAAAAACAGTAACAGGATTCACTTAATGTCATTATTTTCAAATCACAGTAATAGATTTAATAAAGTCTTAAAAATACCCATAAAACTGTGAATGAACCCCGTATGTTCCGGACCTTGGCTTGGCAATTTTTTTCATTTCGGACCTTGGTGAAATTTAATTCGTGACCCCTGATATAGAGTTAGTAAATACTTACAAAACCATGTCATTGGAATAGAAACATGCTGCAGTAAAATGGAAAAGCAATTAATCACAATTTCTCTTGATAATGTACTTCTTACATGGAATAGAGGGTAAATGCTGAAAATTTCAGGTCTCCTAGTAATTATAACACTTTATTTCATGTTACGACCGTAATGGGAATTTACAGTGTGTAATAGCCTGTTTCCACTGGTCACTATTAAACATAATAGAACGAGGGCCGGCGAGTGATGGACCTTTTGGACGTTTTAAAATTTCTAATTTCGAGATTTAAATCTCGAAATTATGAGTTTGAATCTCGAAATTTAGCTCCCCTAGTGACAATGCGTTTCTTCTTTGTACTTTTCAAAATACTTTTGTTTGTATTTATATTTGAACAGGTTGATATTTGGACTTCGTTTCAACTCCATCTCCAGTTTATTCCACAATTGTACACCATTAACTGTTGGGCTAAAACTTTTCAAAGTTGAGCTATGTTTCTAATCCTAAAGTTTAATTCATCATGTAATTCATAACGACCAGTACGTTCTTGGAACCTTCTTTGTATTTGGCCTGGTAACAGTTTGTATCTTGCTTTGTATAACATCTGTACTGTTTGGAACTCAACAATGTCACAAAACTTCATGATCTATGATTTTAAAAATAATGAGTTTGTGTGGTCCAAAAACCCAACTTTATGAATTACTGGGATAGCTCTTTTTTGTAGCATTACTACTGGTTTTAATGTGTTTTTATAAGTACTACCCCAAGCTTTTAGATTTGGGTAAAGCCCAACTGGAGATAATATGCTCGGTTCAGACGGGGGTTAAGAGGTTAAACTTTATAAAAGTGTGAAAGTGCCTTAAATCTATTAAATTCAATGAAACAAATCAAGTCTTTGTTTCACATGAAGCCGTGACATTATTTTGTCTGAATCAAATAATAAAAAGTGAACAAAACAATTTCTAAATTAATTATTTCACCAAATCTGGACAAAAACTTACTTTTTGTGTAAAAAGACTCAAACTAAAATGAACATTAACCTCTTAACCCCCACTGTAACCGAGCACATTGTCTCCAGTTTATCTTTACCCAAATCTAAAGCTTCTGGGTTAAGAGTCAAACATGGAGACGAAAACGAGGATGAAAACACAACAAAGCCACAAAGACTAAAAAGGGAAACAAGTGACAACACGAGGAAAAAGATCAGTTTAGATGAGTTTAGTTGGTCTTAGCTTTCAAATGAGGCATTACTGTAAACTCCAGAGGCGTTTTAGATTTGGCTTTTGGGAAACAGGAAACATAATAAACGTTCAGAACCAAAGTCAGAATCATCGTTTTTATTGCACAGAAAAACAAAGTCAGTAGTTCTTCATAAATAACTCTTTAGTTTCTTTAAATCACATATTTACATCGATACAAACCTATTTACATCAGAAACCGGGACAGACGACTCTCTGACGGGAAACTCTCCACATTTACACAGGTTCAGCTTTAACAAAGTGTCTGTGATGAAAACTTTGATTATTATTATAGTGATTAAAGGGAGCGTTTCTTTCAGAGGAGACTCCGGGTTTAGTTCAGACTCAGCATCAGATTTGTTTATGTGCAGCTCAGATAATAACCTGTCAGACATTTCTCTAAATACACATTAAAGCAGCTTCAGTTTCAGAGCTTTGAAACATTATTGATCTCAACAGGTCACAGATTCAGCACCGTCTCCTTCCTGGTTCAATAAGTCCTGACATTTATTCAAAATCAGTTGAAAAACGGTAAAATTCACATTTCTCATGGTTGGATTTTGAGCGGAGACACTCAATGTTTTCAGTTTTTAAATAATATAATCCCACTGTTGTTCTAAGTCAATTGGTGTCGTTTTACCATATTTTACTTTGTATTTTATATCTTATTTAATATTCCTTATGCATGCCCCTAAAGCCTTATAGTTTAAAGTTTTATAGCTTATTTTTATCTGAATTCTGTGTTATATGTTTTAAGTTGCACGTCCGCATCAAGAACAATTCCTAGTTTGTGAACTTGTTCTCAAACAATGGCAATAAAACCTATTCTGATTAAACTTTTAAACTGTCACCTTGAAACAAACAAACAAAAATAATCTTCACAGTAACATGTTTAAATATTCACTGATTCAAAGTTTCTCCAAACACATTTTCTCTCATCTCCACTTCAGTCGCTCCAACAGACTTTAAACTTTAAAGTCTCGGACTCAACTACGGTTTAAAGTTTTTTTCAGACTGATTTCTTTATCTGTTATTCCTAACCTGATTTATTGAGTTTTAGTTTTTTATAAAACAAGGAGAAATTTATATTTTTACAGATTTTTTCACATTTGATCAAAACTCCGTCTGAAAAAGACTCCTGACTCCGGCCGTTATTCAGATTTCGTCGCAGAAAACGTCTTATTTTAAATGAAAACAAAATGACAAAAAACTGGTAATACACGTTTTCCTCACATTTATGTCTCTACAGCAGTTTCAAATCGATTAAATTTAAACATTTTCGTCTGCAGCGTCTCAACTTAAAGGTGCTATGCGCAACTGTAAATGTTTAAAATAACCTTTTTCTAACCCATACATGCTTAAACAATTGCCTGATGTGCTGAATGAGTTCCTGTCTGATCACTGCCATTGCCCCTATAATCCTGTGCAGTCAAATAAATAAGAGGGATTCGGGTCGGAATCTTAAGGTTTGAGCCTGGGCGTGACGTCATGCGCGTTCACGCGCACCTGGCTAGGTCTGGGGAGTTTGTGTATTCCGCCATTATCCGCATCAGCGAAGACTCCAGCGACTTTTGCCAAAGTAGAGGATGGATTGTAAGAGAAGATGAACTCCAGTTCATCCCAAACAGCAACGCAAACTCCACGTAAGATAAAGAAGATAAAACGTTTGTCTAGTTCAACCAAAAGGGGAAAATTGGAGTCAGACAGGCGTCGGAGTAAGACGAGAGTCAACATCGGAAAGGCGCTCTCGGGCTTAAACGGACCCTCAGTTGGCTTTCTTCTTGCTAAAATGGTAAGATACAGTCTGTAATGTCTGATACGGTAAATCTATGTGAACAAATGACGATGCGTAATAGTTGTAATGCTATGTGTTTAGCGTGTAGTGTAGCGTTAGCTAAATGTAGAATCAGAATTGGTTTTATTGTCATGGTCAGTGGACAGGTTCACCAACTAGGAATTTTCTTCGGAGCAATCGTGCAACATAAAACATATAACATAAAAGATGCTAACTATGTTTTGTGTATGGTCTAACCGGTAGCCTTTTGTGTTTGGCTAACGTCTTCAAAATGATGCAAAATGCTAAAAAGTGCTCATGTCCTTGACCAACACGGCTGAATTTTCAACTCCGTTATGTATATATTTTTTCTTTTTCGGCAAAATCAGTGAAATGTTCCCGGGAATGTGGTACATTTTGCATGTAGTTTATATGAGGTATGAGGGGAGAAAACATGTTACTTGATAGGCTAACGTTGCTGTTACTGTGTACTCGATTCTAATCAATTGTTATTTGTGAAAAGCGCATATACATTTGTAGTCATTGTTTAGTCCTACTTTAGACCTGGCTGGTTTATTCATAGTCTAGACCTAGTTCAGACCTGGTGTAGTCCTGGTTGTGTTCTGAGTTAGTCCTCCTGAGTTGGTCCTGGTTTAGATGGTGTGTAAATTGCAAATAAATAATAATAATAATAATCTCTTTTTACTTCGTCTGAGGTCAATAATGTATTCATGTGCATTTTTTCAAACATTATTGGCTAAGATACTTTATGTTTTCTTTTGCACAGGCTAGAGTTTGAGCGAGAACTGGCCACAGACCCATATGACTCCGATTATGTCGCCCCTATATCTTTGTGGTATGTTTTGTCATAATGCAATTCCTACAGTCTTTTCCTTGTAAAGGTGTGAATAAATGTTTTTGTTACACAGCACTGGTGGTCCAATGCAGAATCAAATGGATGAACTTCTCATCATTGGGCTAGAAGAAGCTGTCATGGACATTTGTGACCGGGACAGCAGTTATAGTGGAGTGGGTGAGTACTACATGGCTATGTAGTGTTTTATAAAAAGTCATGAACAACAATATCAAATGGAAAATAATGTAGGTGCATTTGTAATGCTTATTCTTTATCTGCATAGTTTTGCCCACATGGACACAAGTTGTGGATGTGAAACAGCCAGCCGTTGCTCAAACATGGGACGCAAGGACTTTATGCTTGCAGCAAACGGGCTATTGTCTGGGAATAATTACACCAAGATCACCCTCTTCTTCAAATACATGAACATGAGAATGGTGACATCTTCTACTGTGGGATACAGCATTTCTACTGCGTACCAGCTGTAAGGGTGTTTTGGACAGAGAAGAGGGTTGCCATTATCAACCGATTACAGACTAAAACAGTGTTGTTGCCCTTGGTAAGTAATAAACTGCATGTATTTGCAAATCCTCAAATAGCTTACATGCATCTGTATTTCTGTTTTAGCTGACGAATGGAGTCCTCAGGTAATTCAGTGGTTTATGTGCTTTGTCTCTGGACTTTTTTTTTTCCGTAAGTAAATCTGAATAATTTTTGTATTTGAGATAATGTAATGTTTGTGTTTTATAACAAGGAGAGATTCATGGAGAGGGGCGTTTTCCATTCCCTACGCCCCGGATCTACCTTTGCCTTTTCATATGAAGCCAGGACATTTCTAGCAGCATTGGACTACAACCACCACAACCACAAAGGCCAAGTGTTGTAAGTGATTACTTTATGACTTTCCTATATAATGCATGTTTTGGGAACTAATGTCATAATTTGTTCTGCAGGCAAGAACGACAAGAAGTCACAGACCGGGTACAAAGAGGCAAAAGACTACAGTTACATCCCTGACCTGCAGACAAAATTCTAGGAATACAATTTCAGTCTGCAGGAGAACTCTCAAGAAAACGAAGCTTGAGACCAGGTGAACCTTGGTTTCTGGGACCTCTGTTTTGCATTGTGCCCCCTCCTACAGCTGATCTTGTGCAGTCACAAGTCCACAGAGAGCAGGTATGTTGTGTTAGTTTTTCATTGTTTTACAATGAACATTTGTTTTTTCTTTTTTGTGTGTGTATATATGCAAGATACTTCAATGTCCTTTTCCATAATAAAAAAACTGTTCTAATGGCAAAAAAATTATGTTTTGTTTTTCTAGGAGATGCCATCAGCTCCCTGAACAGACTCCAAGTCAAACATAAGCAGTGCATATTTATTTATTTTTACAAACATGGAATTATTTACAATAAAGCCGTTTCTTCCCTAATTCATAGCCATATTTTCTGATGTGCTCACTACTTGTTTATTGCCTGAATGGTGCTTCTTTATAGCCAACATAAATGCCAAAAGGGTCAGGATAATTGTCTGTCCTCCTCACTGATCAGTCTATAGATGTTGATTGTCCTCTGCACCTTCCCTGCCACTGCTGCCCTCAGTGCTTCTCTCCACAGAAACATCACATTGATTCGAGCTGTAATTCTAAAGGAAAAAATAACATATGTTGTTGTGATGAAATACATGCTGTATTATTCTACACATCACAGGAAAGAAAATACAATGATAAAGGGATACTTATTTTACTTCCCTCATATTGTACAGCAGGCCTTCTATTTACTATAGCAAATAACTGTATTTTGATCTGTTCTGAACTGCATAACTACCGGCCCATGCACGGTCTCTTTCCCTGACCTTGTACTGAGTGAACTAATTCCATGTTATGTGTACAGGTAACCTTTTTCCCCCTTCTAAATGTCTAAACTAGTGAAACTTGTTGGGGCACTACACACCTTGCCCAGGGACAGTAGTTGAAAAGTATTGGCACAATTCACAGATGTTTATCAATGTGTACTGTCCCTGTCAAAATACCTAATAAATAAATCAGCACTGTTGTAGGCTATTCAGGTAAATCAGTTCAGCTTTGTGGAGTGTGATGTAAAATGCTGGTATGTAAGCTTCATAATTAGAAAACAATGTTGAGCAAATTAGTCTCTAATAATGATATACTGCTATTGGAATATGCTACTTAGCAGATTAATAAAACAGGCTCCACCCCAGTAAATATTCAGAGGATTAGGCTGTTTTAGCTTAGAAGTTAATGTCAGAGCCATTTGATTATTAGTTTATTAGCTTGAGACATTTTTGACCAACTAATAGGGTGTTGGTGTGATTATTATTTTTTTTAGCTTATACAAAGTAACTTATTCATGAATGCATCCAATCATAACACAAAACAGGTAGAAATGGTGAAAAACGTTTTCTCCTACTACCCCCGTTTTTCCTCAAACATTAATATGTAGTTTACTCAAATGCAAATTCCATTCACATATTCAAAATAACTTACAGATTTATAACTTTCTTACCTCTGTAGACATTACGAGTCTAAACAAAAGATTTGTGCAATCGCTGTCGCTGTTGTGTTCTGAACTGCTCGTGCTCGTGCAAGCGTGCGTGTGTTCCATGAGCGTGCACAACTCTGGATGCAATTCCACTTGTCGCCAAAGGGGTCATAGTTCTGCAAGAACTCATAAACTTGCGTTGTGCACCTTTAACGAGCTTCAAACAGAACTTGCAACAAGAAGAAAAGGAACAAAAACCTTTGACTGAAAACAACAAACTGAAATGTTTCTGCAGCTGGTCTAAAGTTTAGGAGCTCATGACTTTAAAAGGTGATGTTCTGTCCTGACTTTGTCCTGATCAAAGGTTGGTCAGGTTGAGCTGCTGAGGGACACAGGAACAGATCCTTATGGAGCTAAAGGATCTGATCCAATAACCATCAGAGGTTTATCATCTGAAGCTTCAGAAACAAAGAGCCTCAGAACTGAAACCGTTTGATTCTGAAACATGTGACCCTGATGGTTTCCATGGTTACTGATCCACCTCAGATGTTTCCACGCCCCACAGAGAGGGGGCGCCATAATGAGCTTCAGTTGGAGCAGATGTTATTGGTTTTGTTTATTTGTCGTTTTCAGTAAAATGTTTTGTTCCTTTTCTTCTTGTTGCAGATGAAGTTCTGTTTGAGCCTTGTTAAGATCCAAACATGAGAAATGTGAACGTTTACCTTTTTTAACGGGTCTTAAACGTTAGATCAGGACGGTCTCTGCCTCAAACATCGTTCATGAACAAGTAAAAATGATGAAAAACCGTCGTCTGCACATTTGAAATAAATCAGTAAAAGCTCGTTATTGCGTCTCCACAGTTTTAGACGGAGATTGTTGTAGATATTTGGATCGTAGACATTCAGAAAGCGAGCGTCCACTAGAGGGCGCCGGTGAGGCACAGCAGCACCAGCACGTGCAGCGTCAGCAGGTAACCCACGAACAAGAACCGCCCCCGACTCCGGCTCCGGAGTAACCGCGAGAAATACAGGCTCCGCCCACGAAGCCAGCGGCGACAGACGAGCAGCGACACGCCCACCTGAGGACACAGACAGGAAGTTACATCACAGACGAGCAGCGACACGCCCACCTGAGGACACAGACAGGAAGTTACATCACAGACGAGCAGCGACACGCCCACCTGAGGACAGAGACAGGAAGTTACATCACAGACGAGCAGCGACACGCCCACCTGAGGACACAGACAGGAAGTTACATCACACAGACAGGAAGTTCAGAAGTCTTTATAGCAGTGATGTGACGTTCCTTCAACTTCTATGAAAAACTATACTCCAAGGAAAATCTTGATGAAAATAAAATGGATGTGTACTGCCAAAATGTAGAAATTTGTGCTGTATACAGTGCCTCTTGAAAGTACTAATACACCTTGAACTTTTGCACATTTTGTCATGTTTACAACCCTAAACAGAAAGATTTATTTTGAATTTTTTACTGAAAGTTCACACACAAGTAACAGACAACTGTGAAGTGAAAGCAAAAAGATACATGATTCTGTTATTTTCAAAAAATAGAAAAGTGAAAAGTGAAAACTGCGTAAGTATTCATACAGCATGAATTAATACTTTATGGAATCCCTTTTTTTTGCAATAAGAGCATCAAGTCTTCTGGGGTATGACTACATGGTTTGCACATCTAGAGACTTACATTTCAGAAATGTGTGCTGTATATACTGTATACTAAAGCGCTTCAGTCACAGGGCTGTGCTCCACGCTTCAGAAACCTGGACCATGGTCTAATTACACACCTTCCCCCATGTTTCAGGTCTGATACCAGCCCCTAACAGGAGAAAGGTTAGTCCACACCACTGACTCCACATTAAGTTTGTTTCTTACCGTGAGTCTGGAGCAGGTTCAGGACTGAAGATTGGGACGCCGCCTTTAGACCGGTCACTCTTCATGGACAGACGACTGTGAACTGAAGCTGTGGATCTGTGTGTGGAGAGAAAATGATCTGAAAATAATGTGTTTTTACAGTTAAAGTGGATAAGAAAGGACTGAACTCACTTCGTCCCATAGAGCTGTGGCTCAGTGCTGCCCTCTGGAGGCTTTGCTTTTCCTTCTGCCATTTCCTCCGAGTCTCGTCCTGGGGGAGAGTCAGAGCCGTTAAACACAGAGATAAACCTCATTCAAGTGAACGCTGTGTTTATTTTACCTGTGACTGGACCAACAGGAAACAGCGGCTCAGCGGCTCCGCTCGACTGCATTCCTCACACATTCCTTCAGACGCACTTTGACTCCAAACAGATTCAGACACGTATTTCCTCTGACTGTTTAGAAGAAGCATTTACACACGTTACACTGATACAGCACTAATAACACACATTTTAGCTTGATTTTGAACACAACATTGTCTTTTTATTCGCAAATAGCACTTTTAAGTGATTCCTAAACTGTAATGCCCTTGAGGAAGAGGTACACGGACAACCACTGAAAGGTCTCTCCCCTCACTATCTCTCTCCCCCCCCTCCCCCCTCTCCTCTCCTTTTTATGAATAGAACAGCACAGTATTAGCTCATCATTAGTTGATCTGCCTGTTGTTTCTTAATGTATATTATGAACTCTTTCCTTCCTGATGAGCGTGTGTCTGTAAACTGTAGCTCTGTCTTATTCCAAGTGTGGGCTCTTCCTCGTCTCCTCTTCCTCTGTGGGACTCTCCCCTCTCTCACCTGAGTGTGGGCTCTTCCTCGTCTCCTCTTCTCTGTGGGACTCTCCCCTCTCTCACCTGAGTGTGGGCTCTTCCTCGTCTCCTCTTCCTCTGTGGGACTCTCCCCTCTCTCACCTGAGTGTGGGCTCTTCCTCGTCTCCTCTTCCTCTGTGGGATCTCCCTCTCTCACCTGAGTGTGGGCTCTTCCTCGTCTCCTCTTCCTCTGTGGGACTCTCCCTGGTTCCTTTAGAGGACCTGCCGTCCCGTAATCTCCCCTTCAGCCGCACATTTCTGACACTGCGGCGGTTACACGGGGAGTAAAGGAATTCTTCACAGCGCTCTTTACCTGAGTCACATGACCAGCCCCGCCCTCTGTCACCACAGCTCACACATTTAACCCTTAAGGCCAGGAACAACTATTACATTTAGAGAATGTGAAACCTCTGCTGAACATCACTGATATAACAACAACGTTTGGCTCTGGATTTGGACTAAACTTTTTACACATTTAACACACTTGAACATTTGTTGTTGTCATTTTAAAGTTTGATGAGGCGTTAGGCTGTGAGCTCCAGTTGAGAAGCTTTTAGATTTGGGTAAAGCTGAACTGGAGGAAATGTGCTCGGTCCAGGCGGAGGTAACGGGTTCAAACTTATGGAGAGACGACACATCCAGTTTTATTTGACTTTTATATTTTGAGTCCAAACTCCTGACTTTCAAACTTATTCCTCACATCCAGAGGCGGCTCGTATCACTTACATGTACTCCAGTAACTCTGTGTAGTCATTGTACTTCTTAGAGTAGTACTTTTTACTTCTACTTGAGTAAAATGATAGTGAGTAAACACAGTGAGGGGAGAGTGGGGGAAGCTGAACCGCCCTTGTGGAAATAAAACATTTGTATTTTTTAACTGAGATTATAGATTTGATTTGACAGGATTTAAACAAAAAAATAAATGTTTCTCTCAAGTGAATTTTTGGTGTGAAACAAAAAAACAAAGTCATGTGGGTCGTTTTGTTGGGTTAAAACAAAATAGTTTAGGCAGATTCTTCTTAAATAAACACGACTGTCTTTGTGTTTTCAAAGAAGAGAAAATGAGCTCAATAACAAACTACATTTCTATACTTTTTGTTTATTGGTGGTTTTGGGTGGAGACGAGCAAATGAATATTAAATATTACATTCACCTCTTACCACCCGCCTGCACCAGCACTTTGTCTCCAGTTCAGCTTTACCCAAATCTAAAAACTGTTGAAAGAAAGAGTCAAAATGAGGAGGAAAAAGTGATGACAAGGCTTTAGTTTTGTAGGTCTTAGCTTTCAAATGAGGCGTGACTCTGGCCTAAAGGCTGTAAGAAGCTTTTAGATTTGGGTAAAGCTGAGCTGGAGAAAAAGTGCCCCCGTCAGGACAGAGGAGGTACTGCTGCTCTAAAGGCACTTTTAAAAAGGCCGTTTCAGACACAATTACACCAAACACCGAAGCATTTATTATTTATTATATTATTATTATATTATTATTTATTCATGACTCTCAGAAACGGCCTAAAAATGCACTTTTGTTCCAGGAAACAGGAATACTTCTTCTTCTTTTTTAATAAAGTAAACTACAGTTAATGAGAAACTGTCTCCTAAAGCTGGGGAGTTTTTGAGCCTCTGTCATTTTTGACTCTGATTATTTCAGAAAGTAAAAAGGCCACAGACTTCAAATGTCACAGGAATAAAGACAATACAGAAAACATTCAATATGTGGAAAAAGAAGGCGGAGCCCTGACAGAGACTACGTTACCCATAATGCATGTGTTCACTTGTAGTTGTGCTCGTGGTTGCCATAGTTACTTTGAGAGAAGCTTCAGTGTGAGAGAATCCTCTGTCTGTTCTTCAGTTCAGGCTTTGGAAATGACAGGTTTATTTCACCTGTTTTTACCCATGTGGACATTTATGGCATTTATGGAAGTTCATTTATAGTGTTAGAGCGCCCACTAGTGGACTTTCGGTTGTACTGCAGCTCATGTTGATGAATATACTTTTGATTGTGTTTTTGTGAATAAATCCTCTAAACGGCTCCATTGCAGTGGGCTGTTCCTTCTGACCGAGGACGACTCGATCGATCTGTGATCAGCATCAGACGCTTAGATTGGGTAAAGCCAAAGTGGAGCAAATGCACACAGGTTAAATATGTGTCCTATTGAAACAAGCACATTAGGGGGCGGGGCTACTGTTTCCACATATCACATGTTCAGATTAGATTTGATCAACATAAAGACATTTTCCACATCAGTTTCAAACTTTTCTGTTTTTTCTGATGGTTCTAAAGTGAATCTTATGGACAAAAGCTTGAGTGGCTTCTTGTAATTCATCCAGTGTAGGAGCTTCTAACGCTGACCTTCATATTCTACTTTTAGAGTCTGTTCTCATGTTTATGTTTCATTTTCTTATTGTTTCTATTCCTGCCCCTTAAGACTTTGCTTTACTCATTGTACATAAGACACCTCTTCTTTACTATTGAACTGTTGCACATTTCCTGTCTCTCCTGCTCACCCTGAGTGATCTTATTGAGAGCCAAATGGAACAAGTGAATTTCTCCATTGTGAGATCAATAAAGGATGATCTTATCTTATACAGAGCATCTGGAAAGTCTTCACACCACTACACTTTTTCTCACATGTTGTTAAGTTACAGCCTCATTCCAAAATGGATCACATTTGCTTGTTTTTTTCCTCATCAATCTAGTGACAAAGTGACTGAAGTGTTTTAAATGTATGAAAAATAAAAGTCATGTAGGGGAGAGCGGGTGTGGTTGTAACACTTCTGCTTAGTTATTACAAAAGGTGTTAATATATCAAATGTGAATGTTGGTTGATGCTGCTTTATCTGATCATTTTTGTGTCTTTTTTGACTTGTCTGTTACACCAAACAGTGGTTGGGCCTGGAGTTATTCAGAGAAGACACATAAATGATAAAACAGGACACAGTTTATGGAAATGATCAGATTTGAAAATCCTCCATGTTCAAATGTTGATAATCTGTTGGACTCTTATACATCAAGCGTCTTAAATGTTTTGGATACTATTGCTCCTGTCAAGGTTAAAATGGTTAACAATAGACAAAAGGCACCTTGGAGAAGTGAAGATTCGGTCAGGGCACAGAAAAGGGAGTGCCGAAAAGCCGAAAGGAAATGGCGCAAGTCAAAGCTCCAGGTTCATTTTGAGATATACAAAGAAGTGCTTGTGAGTTCAAACCAGATTTTGGTGGAGAAAGGGAAGAAAATACTTCTCTAAAAATCATCGCAAACTGCAGAAACAGATCCTCGTGTTCTGTTTTCCACAGTTAAACAGATTAACTAAACCCTCCAGTTTCACTGCCTTAAGAACTTAATCTTCTACATCTCAAGTGGCAATGAGTTTTGCATATTTTTTATGACAAAGTCCAAGGCATTAAAAATGCCCATAATTTCCACAACACAAATAGGCAACCCTATGCCACCAGCTCAGACACCTTGAAGCTGGACCACATTTCCCACTCCTGTTACTGACAAAACAATCGAAGAGGTTATCTCCGTCTGAAGTTCATGTAATGCTGCTTGATGAATACCCACCTTAGATTTCTGAAGTCTGTGCTGACCCAGCTTGTACCACAACTTGTTCCAGTTAGTTAACATCTCATTTGAGACTGGAGCCATTTCAAAGGCTTGAAAACCGCAGTTCATTAAGCCTCTTCTAAAGAAGAGCAGCGCTTGATCCAAGGTACTGAACAACTTACCGGCCCCTATCAAACCTACCGTTCTTAGGAAAAGTCCTAGACGAAAGTAATATTCAACAGCTCACTTACTTTCTCCTAATCTAAAAATGGTATTTGATACTTTCAGTCAGGGATTTAGGCCCCCACCACAGCACTGAGACATGCTCCTGATCAAGGTGACAAATGATATTCGTTATGAACACAAACGCACGTAAGGTCTCAGTTTTAGTTCTGTGCTGGACCTGAGCGCTGCCCTTTGACACAGTGGACCACAGGATCTTACTTCACAGGTTTAGAAAAACTGGGGTGGGAATCTCTGGTCTGCTCTAAACTGCGTTCAAGTCTATCTCCGAGGGATAGGACGTACTTTGTCGAAATTGGCAAACTGTGTCTCAGACAAAATTTCCAGACCTGTTGGAGCCCCCAGGGTCAATCTTGGGACCCCTTTATTCAACTCTGTTACATGCTTCCATTGGCACCGGGGTCAGGCTAATAAACAGCAACAATGTTCGTACCACAACTACGCAGATGACACTCAGAAATCTACGTTGTCACTGACAGCAGGTTGAACATGGGCCTGTAGATACTCTCTTGTCACTGCACGAACAGATCAGTTTGTGGATGCAAAACAACTTTTCTCCAACTTAAAACTCAGACAAAACTGAGATCATTGTCTTTGGCCCACAGACACAAAGGACAAAGAGTTATCAGTCACTTGAGTCTCTCGCTCTGAAACCAAAAAAATCAGGTTAGGAATCTAGGAGTATCATGGATCAGACCTGAACTTAAAACAGCCACATCAAAGCAATAACGTCATCAGCTTTTTACCACTCTTGAAAAAACATTGCTAAGATCAGAGGAATAGTGTCAAAACCAGACTTGAGAGACTCATCCATGCATTTCTGTCTCCAAGCAGGTTTAGGACTACTGTAACGCGCCCTGCTCGATGGCCTTTCTAAAACGAAGCTGTTAGACAGCTGCAGAACATCCAGAATTGGTGCCATCAATATGAGTGAACAAATGTGTAGACTTTTATAAAAAGTTTAAGAACTCAAGCTCAAACTTCAGTGAGTTTCAGGTGCTGAAGCAAGGCAAGGCAAGGCAAGGCAAGTTATTTGTAGAGCACAAATCCAGTCCACAATCCAGTCCAATGAGGTTTCATTTTACCACAGGTGGGATTCCAGTCCAGTTGGAGGAACATTCTCAAGGACTTCAGTTTTGAGTGTCCAGAGCCAAAGGTGTGAATATTTTATGTAGGGGAGGACCGGGTTGTGGTTGTAACAGGGGAGAGTTGTAACACATCAAATTCCACATTCAGGGATTAAGAGAGAAGTCTCATCTCCAAAAAGGATCACATTTGTTTTGTTGTTTTCTCATCAATTTTGTAATTTTATTTCTGCTTTCAAGATCAGTCAAGCTGCCTCCAAAAAGGCGCTGCTTAAAAAGCTGCCAAATGTGATGAGTGAATATTTAAAAGAGAAGAGGGAACCAGGCAGCCCCACTTTCAACACTTGAACATCTTATGAAACCGATATTTATACAGGACATTGATTTATTTCATCATTGGCAAAGATGGCCAGAGAAAGAAAGCATTTCATTATAATAGAAACTCATGTTTCATACATATTTAAAGTATGATTTTAAAATATAGTTTCATGATAGTTTTTTAATCCAGAGGCAGTAAATAGGAAAGTGGTGAGGAATTATCTCAGTCCATTGTTAGTCGGGCAGGAAAATAGTGATCAGAGCTGGCAGAAAGTGCCCCAAGTGAAGTATTGTAACTGTGAGTCTTTTGCTGCCTCCTTGGCCAGGAACTCCCTTGAAAAAGAGCTTTTTAATGTCAGTGGGACTTTCCTGCTTAAATAAGCTTTCAATCAAAATTAAAATGCTATATGAATATGTTTATCATTTCTTTTGATTTCAAAGTCCTTGTAGGTGATCTTTGTCCTATTGTATTCTCTTTGTAGAACTTCCAAGTGTCCTTTCCAAATAAAGAACACCTTGGAAAGTCCCATCAGCAGCAGCCCGTCTGTGACCTCAGACGATGCACAAACCAGTTACACATTATACATGTATGAAATTATAAAATATGAAAACACAAATTACTATTTTCCATGATTGACAATTGTAAAAGTTCATTTTAGAATGATAATAATAACTTTTCCATGATGGTAAATATTGTTTTGTTATATTTGGTTTGTTAAGCCCATCCACCTGCCTATTGTCTATGAGGCTCCGGCAAAGTACATCTCCTTTCCCCTGGACAACTGATCACTTTCAACCACTGTAGTATTTGTGTTTGGTCAAACAGATGGCGCTGTGGATCAGATGTTAATAAACTATATGATCGACTCTACATTCAAGAGTTTCCCTCTTTGTCCAAAGATCTGGCTTCTCTTGTCTTTGGAAAAGAACATTCGATCCCACAAAGTGAATGTAGTTACAGGGAAGTGTTCAAACTTCTCTTGTTTTCATTGATTCATTTTCTTTTCAAAAACACAATGATTTTTGTGTTTTCTGACACTAGTGAGGAGCGCTTCCCGGAACATGCCACCAGTGTCAGAGATCGGAGTCTCCTCCGTCCAAGTGGACCAGAGTTACTCCAAAAAAACATCAATAGAAACTTTGTACTTTTGAACAAGTTCCAGTTTTTCACTAAGATTTATTCTCATGTTTATCAGGCATTTTGGTTCTTACAGCTTATGTTTCTGAAAAAGTCTATATTTCAGTAAGAAATAAAGTTTACCTGATACCAAATAGTGTTTTTATTCTAATGTTAGTATGCTTCCTAATATGTACTCACATTATGTTTAAAGTCAACAAGTTAAGGTATTAAAAAAGTGCTATTGCATATGAACTTTTGTGTATATGTTTGTATCACTATTAAATAAGCAGAAGCAAAACTGCTAAATACACTTTATTATACCTATAAAAACGCACTTTAAATTATACATAATGTGCATGTTGAAATATACTCTAGTTGTTCCATTTTAACACACTTTAACACAATTTATATATTCACAGTGTCAGAAACTACAAAACTGTAGTTTCCCGTCTTCCCCACAAGAGGGCGGCACCTGTGGATCCTCACTGCCACGCCCAGATCACAGTGAGGCTTGAACTGTTATATACTAGTACCTTTGTTCTTCTTGTTGTTGTTTTTGTGTCCTTTTTTTCCACAAGTAACCATAGGCAACCAACTTAAATATGGAGGAATATAAAACAACAGAACATTACGATTGGGACCTCCTGGTTGGCTCCAGTATGAACTTTTAATATCCTACAAAAAGTATAACGTAATGATCTTAAGAATGATATAAAATGAGCCTTCATGTGTTATTATTTGAATATATTAAATATATTTAATACTACAAAACTTGACCTGGCGTTATGGTTTTTATATGAGTTTTGAAGAATTTACTTTTTCTCCTTGTGCTGTCCCACGGATACATTTAAATTCACAAATCATCTTAATGCCTGTTGCCTGTAAGTTTTCCTGTATCCGGACAGCACTGCGTATCCATGGACTGCAAGAGGAGTTCAGATGCTTCGTCAACACTAAGCGATCTGCTAATTAACACATACCAGTTATAAAGATGACCAAGATTCAGGAGATTAAATTACGAAGATTTATTTCCCTACACAATTTGGAATCTAAGCACCAACATTATGCTTTCCCCATTTCCCTGTCTGCCGCCTCCGTTCCCCCCGGGGAGAGACTGACTCTTTTTTCTCCCGGGGCAGCCGAAGGCAGCGTTCACATTTTCCATCATGCCTAAAAACTTACGTGTCGTTTGTTTCCATTGGTTCCCAAGCCGTCTGTGACGTTGGCTCCGCCCCCTCGCGAGGCCATTTTATGAGTTCGTGTGTTAGGGACGGTTTTCCTGTCATTTTAAACCATTTTGTACATACTTTTGATTAAATTTCTAAATAGCTAAAAAGGCAATAACTTCACCAATTTAAACATATTTATAATCTTCATACCCCCTTCTGATCTTATAAGAGATCATTTAAAACATAACTATTTTTTAGGTTCACAAAGTACAGGCTCAACAGCCGCTCGGTGGTTTCAAAATCTTCTCTTCCCAGTATAACTTCGCTATATAGTCTTTCCAGGCGGACTTGGGTGGTTTGGGGTAGTCCATGTCGATGATACATTCGACTTTTTCCTTCCCCCTGCGTCCAGGTCGTTCCATTCATAGTTCAAGGGTTGCTGTACTCCTTTCAAGTACAGGCTGGGACGCCCCTTCTGGCGTCATGCCCGAACTCAGTGTCCCCCTGGTCGCCCCAACTCCTTGTAAGATTGCCCCCAGTGGAAACCCCAGCAGTAAGGACAACCATCCATCAGATTACAATAACACAGTGTTCATATTACCCTTTAAGGCCTATTATAACAAAACATATATAAAGATAGCCAACCAATCATCCTCTTTCAACATTCTCCTTAAAAATATAATCGCAATCAACTGAATATTTATCATGAAATTACAGTTACAGATGAAAATGTTCTTCAATTGAGTCGTCTGGTTGTTGGCCTCCGTCTGTGCAGGTTCCAGTGTCTGGGGCTTATAGAATCACTATAATTCATCACTGGGGTGTTTTTTAATTTGGTGTGTTTTGTTTTGCATCCTTTAATTCATTTTTAATCTTGGGTCAACTATTTCTCCAATAATTACAACCACTTATTGCAACCACAGAGGCAAGGACACAAAACCGAGTTCTGTAACAGAAAATAAAGAACAGACATTTAAAAAAGTTACAAAAAAACAATTCTCATCAAGATCGCTCACCGCTGAGCCGGCGAGAACGACATGCCAGCTAATTATAAAATTCGGCTGTACTTCAAATTAACTATTTAACTTGATTTATCTTTGGAATGTTGTTGTCAAATCTTTATGCTGAAAAATTCAGGGATATTAAGCACACAGGTTTCATTAATCCTAAATTTGTAGAGATAAACTCCTTTTTAGCTTTCTGTTTCCAACCATTTGCACAATTCTGTGTGCGCATTCAAGAATTGCAACAATGCCTGCAAACAGAGCATTATAAAATGTATCTATATCTGAAACGTATGTCTTATATCATAGGTTGCCATATAATTTTAGATAATATTTACCATATTTGCGTTTGTTCTTCTCCCTACCAAAAATAAGCCAAATTATAATCGATCCATAATTAACACCCCCCTCTTGGACTGAGAAAAAAAACTCAGATCCAACCAAAAAGTTCATCTGTAAACATGAAAAACAACCTTCCATAGATTAGACCTCTATCCTTTATCCGGAAACACAGCAAACCATCCCCAAAGTTCACTAGGAGATTAATGCTTCCAGCATTCTGCAAAAAACTAACACAATACACATATCAACACAAAAAGAAAAAAATCAACACAAACTTAATTAAAAGTTACGGCAGTCCCTGCAGATTCGATTGGTTTTACTCAGTCACTTTGGTTCAAACAGGCGAGTGATAGGTTTGGGACCACTCGTCTGGTTTTCTTCTGGGCACCTGGCAACATCGTATGGGATCAGTCCATAACTCCAAAAAAACGATCAGACCAACTCTGTTCAGTTCCAATTCCGGCCAGATTCAGGCAAGTGGCAGGATGATTCTCCCGCAGCTCCCGGGAATGAACAGCTTAAAAATAAATCAGTACACATAGTTCCGATAACATACAATCTTTGCAAAATCAGGCGTCCTCTTTGTCCCATGAGCAAAGAAGGAGCCGGATCCAGGCATCAATTCGGCCCAGTAAAAAAACTCATAAAAGAGATATCCCTGTTGGTTCTGCTCACGGTTGAACACGAGAGCAGAGCAAGAGTAAGGCCAGAGCCCCCTTTCATTTCAGTCTACAGGACCATTTAGGTCAAGTGTTATAATTATAGAGTTCATTACTCCAACATAACAATGCCCTCTAAGGTCTTCAATTTTAAATTTTGTATGAGGTATTCAATCTTTTTAATTTGTTGTTAATTTTAAGATAATTGATTAAGTATAAATAGCCAGCTTCATCAGGTCTTAAGGGACCACCTATATATTTGAGCATTTTAAAAATGCTTCAGTTAAGTGAAAATGATTCTCCACCATTTGTGTCGTGGAATGGAATTGGAATGTTGAAAAAATTGATACAAGTCAGTCATAACATCTAAAAAATAGAAGGACACAGATTAAGAGTACAGGACTTTTGAAAAAATTCAAAAAATGTAACAAACTTTTGGTTTCATCAGCACTTTGATCATCGGGGCCTTTTTAGCTGTTTGTCCAGGATAGAGAGCAAATTTGAGAATTCAAAAATAAGAACATTTCTATTATTGTACCAATATAGATGTAAAACAATTTTCAGTCACACCATGTTTACCTTTTGCAATTTTGTTGGTTTAAGGGAACATTACGTCCCTTCAAAGTTAGCCTTAAAAGGCTTCTTATATACCAATCCTTAATTGTCATTAAAAAATTGTTTGTAGCAGTTTACAGGTATTAGGCGGTATCAGAAGATGATTTGTGTTGGGTCCCAGTTCAAGCGTCAGCAACCCTGGTCTTACGATGTCTCAAGACATCCATTGTCCCTCATTTTCCAATGCGACAGAAACAGGAATCTTTAAGGGCTCTATTGCATATTGTATGCTAGAGTCCGTCCTTGCAGATTAACGGCACTGGTTAGGTGGGCAGCCTCACAGAACTCTGTGGTTCTTTCCAAGAAGCCACTAATTGGTGTCAGGTAACCATCTTATAGTTACAGATGTTTTTCACTGTTCGTGCCACAACATGCCAAGAGAATGGTCTGATTCACTGGTAACAGTTCTACCTGTACACCCACCAGGAGCATTGTGCAACCGCCTCGTTCTCGAACGTTGCTGGTCAATTTTGGTTCTGGATCGCGTTCTGAAAACACACTTAAACCACAATTATCATCAAAACCACCCACAACCATAATGCTCCACATTAGGTAAACTTTTTAGATTTTTCTTAAATTAAATTTTGTTGCTTACTTCTTTAAGCTGCATCTTTAAAAGTTGCACTTTAATTTTCTTTATTTTTAATTCAGCTGCATGCTCACTTCTGTGTCAATGGCGTACACCTATTATGTACCATAAATGTATTTCATTAACATTTATTTTAAAATCTGTTTATTTGGCCTCCTAAAAATAACCATTCAAATCTTGCATATGCTTCTCATAACTTTTAGAATGGCATTCAAGACGGTGCATAAACAAACTAACTTTAAATGGAAATCGGTCTTGTACTCAAATCAATGCATCCAAAAGTTATAAACCAAAACACTTTGTTCTCATTCCATGTCACCCACAGTGGAGAGAGAGATTCTAATTTTTTCAGAAACCTCTCTTTCAGGGGCCCTAAAATGTTCTATTCCCACAGACACACAAAAAATAAAAATAGCATCTGATCACACATAGTTAATTTTTTTGATTATTTTCAAAAATAGTGCGATTTTATGCTATTGCAGACATAGCACTGCTTCAGCAGAAATGTCTATAAAAAATAATCGAGGATGTTTTTCCCCTTTTGCAATAGGGAAGCTATTTCTTCACACCTCCTTAATGATAATCTGAATACAGGTGGATTGGGTCACTCTATGTATCAAGACCTCATGTTTTAATTTCTAGTTTTCTTCTTGCCATCCATCCACCACCACATTCATACTTGCCTTCACTCCACTCACAATCTGCTTCCAGTTATACTAAATTTCATTCAACCTCGTTTGTTCACACAAAAACTCCACTCTCGTCTACCACTCGTCCACTCCACCATACACATAACAGACAACAGACAAGACACCAGAATTTACAATAATCCCATCACCACGTACAATATCTAACCTGACCATTACAAGAGCTCATTTGCATCTTGACCAGTAGAATATTCGCAGTATCATACATTAATTCTTTATAATTTCAAAAAACCGAAACGTTAATTCACCAATCAGTAGAATTTAAAGATCTTAGATTTTCGATCTTAGGAAACTCCAACCACTCTTTATATTTCAACCAATAGTAGAATTTTAAGATCTTATCGATCCTATGGCCTCAACCCAGATTTCTTTAGACAGCCCCAAGCTCTGTCAACGACTATTCAACGCTTATTTTCAGTCCGCGGTCCGCGCCTTGGGAAGTCCTACCTACGTACTTTTCAGCTTTTAAAGGGATAACCCAACGCGTAGTCCTGTACTAATTTTGGGGCCTTAAACCCAGTGTCAATCTATCTAGAATTTAAGGACCTTATTTCGATGTCCTTGGGCCCTTAACCCTTTTTGGAGACTTCTAACTTCCAGCGCACTTTATTTTAAGGATTTTCCCAATTCCTAGGGCCTTTAAACCACCCCCTCTTACACTTTACCTTTAAGGATTTCGACGAATCCTTGGGGCCTTAACCCACGACACACTTAACTGTAGAAATTTAAACTTTAAACTTTATTTTCCCGTCGGGTAATCTTTTTATATTCACCAAACAATCTAGGCTGAGGCAAAATGTGACATTTCAGACCGTCGTACGATCTCCAAAGCCATTCTGCTCCGAATTAAACCTTTTACACAATAAAAGACACAGTATGTTATATTCTATTTTGTCACCCTACAAACCAAACACACCCACAAGGACAAAAGACAAGACACGAATAAAACACAAAAAACAAGGCAAAACAAGGCAGAAAACAAGAGCAAAAACACACAAAAAAGAACAAGACCACTTTTCACCGCTCCCTGCTGCTCCAAGATGACTTCAATATACTTCAGGTTACATTAAACGAAAAATTCTCGTCAATTTACGGAATTATTTTAAGCTGCTGACGGAACATTTCAAAGGCCGTCTGTCATTTTGACAGATTGAAAATCAAGCCGTGATTAAAATAAAAACGCAGAGCAGGCGCTACTGTTGTTACGTCACAAATCAAGCGTAGGTGAATTACCAACGCTCTCCTCATTGAAAACAATGGAGATTGCTGTTTATTTGGTCGTTGTTAAGAGGACTTATAGGTGAATAATTGTTGGATTGTGATGAAAATGTGATTTGAATTACCATGATAACCGGCTTCATTGAGGCAAAGTCTGATATAAACAGAAATTTGACTAATTGGTCTCGATTAATGTTTGTACAAACTGCCAAGAGGTCGCCTGAGGACGTGTCGCTATCCTTCGTAACTGTGTTGAATTTCACGCTTTATGTTTCGCTTTGCAGGATAATCATGATCTAAGTTAAACGTAAATGCTGACGAGAAATGTTTAGAAGCTTTTAGGGACGTTTCTGTTAGTTATTCGGCTTTTAGATTTAGCTAAAGCATGACTTAGCTAACGCATGTCATGACATTAAACATTGGATTAACAAGTTATTTTATGTTTAAAGAAAGCAAAGTAAATGTTAGAATTTAGAGCCAGATGTGTCCGGACAGTTTACGTTTAACTTTAAAACATTCCACACATTTCTGTGCAGCACCTGGCCCCTGGGTTTAGGCACCAGGCAACTATGTTAAAATGCACGATTTTTTTTACATTTCTAAATGTAAGTTGCAATCCAATGTTGACTTGCATTAGGCTGAAAACCTATGACACAAAATACTTTTCGGTGGATCATACGTTTAAGCAATGTCTGGAATTTGAAAACATTGCTTTCTGTGCTCTAATTTGTATACCCTCCTCGCAAACTACTTGAAGGTGGTGCCTTTTTTCATTGGAAAAATAGTGGTTCCACACAATTTTCACCCGTTAAGTCAATTAAACATTCTTAATTCATGCGTGCTCACTCGCTGCGCACGTTCGCTAGCATCTCTTCTT
>VHKM01001059.1:0-155247 GCA_007210695.1 Neogobius melanostomus
ACACGAGTCACGGAATACGAAAACTTATTTTCCACAAGGTGAAGATTTGTCTTTGGTTTCACCTTTAAGACACATAAACATTCCACCATCCAGAACATCATCATGCGGCTCCACCATTTCCTGTACTATTTGCAGTAAAAGTCTTTAAAAACATGGAAAGGCAAACGATACTAATGCTTTTATCAGCTAAAGAACAGCCTTCTCTACAACTTTAAAGAGTTACTGCTCTCGGCACAAAGGCAGTCTTATAAATGTCTCTGTGAGTTATGACTCTTATATCTCCGTCCTTGACGACATGGTTCAAACTCATCGGTTAGGGTGGAAGAGTCGGTTTATGATGCGACTGCCTTCTGTCCCAGGCGCTCCTCATTAAAGGCTCTCAAAGATCTCTGTGGCTTCCTAATGATCTTGAGCTCATGTTCATGATTCTCTGGGAAATTTTTTCTTATTCGTTCTTGCTAAGGCTTTCCACATCAGCATGTTAAAGCGAGGATATCTCACAGGCTCTAACCCGTTTCAACAATTAGCATCAGCTCACTCCAAAATTATTCCAGTTGTGAAGCAGATACAAACAGTTGTGAGCACCTCTGTTATAAATAAAGTTCAAGTGTTTAAGAAAGGCGAGGGCTCCATCTTGTGTGGCCGAGATATTTGAATCTAGTCAACGATTTCAACCTTTTGACCATGAATCTGTACAGGAGTCAGTGCCTCCCACTGTCGCACAATGAGCTCCTTTGTTTTAAGAAAACATTATATTCTTAAAAACGTTGTCCACACAGCAACTGGTTGTAAACATGGACATGTTTTTAAAATACTGACTCCTGTCGCAGTGATTCCCTTTCTGCTATAAGCGACCAAGCGCCGTATCATTCAGCATATTTTAAATAGTTTAAAAGATTTGTTTTGAATTGAAAGCATTTGTGTTAAATAGACAAAGTTTTTAAAGAGATAAAATTGTCCCCTGAGGTGCGCCTGTATATTTAACACAGTCTCTTCTGAAGATGTCAGAACCAGAATAACTCCTGTGGTTATGACAAAAAAGTCTCTGATCCACTTCATTATACCTCCATTAACCCCGAGTCTGAAGGTCTGTGCAGTTAAATATGTACCTGTATAGAAATGAAGGCTGACGCAAATCCAGCAAAGAGAATTCTGGGCAGAGTGATTCAGAAGGCCTGGAGATTTTGTCTACAGTGTTAAACAGTAGTGAAGCTGTGTCCTCTGTGCTTCTCTGACGCTTTATATGCAAACTGTTTTGATACTGAAGACATTATTATTACTTACAGTTCTCTCCATGGTTTTACACAAGATGGAAGTGAGCGCTACAGGGCGAAAATCATTTTCCAGTTCAGATGCTCCAGGTTTTTTTAGGAATGGGCACAATATTTGAGATCTTCCTGATGACTTGAGGACAGCTGTGTGTTTGGAGAAGAAGATGTAAAGTGTAAAGACCTCCTTAACTATGCACACAGCTTTTCCAGAGTCTCCCTTTAGACATCTGCCCTTGGGGCTTTTACAAGGTTTGATGCAAGACAAACTTAGCAGCCACTTCCTGCTCAGAAAGTACAATAGGTTCCCATCAGGAATCAGACACAAAACTCATCACATGCTATACTCAAATCAATCTGATCAATATCTCTGTTAAAATACATTCAAATCCATTAACCACTGTAGGCGAAGGCATAAGGCGAGTGGGGAGTATGTTCTGCTGTCTCCCTGCCAACATTGGTTGAAACCCCATGCACTCCTGATGTTTCCACCGTCTGTCTTATTCTACTTTTGCTTTGTTCAGTTTACTTCCTGAATTCTGATCCCTTTTCTCTGACAAGTCTAAAGTTCCCTTCAGATAAGGCCACTTTTATACAGACCTTTAACTCACTGTTAATCCAAGTTTTGTTGTTAGGATAAAGCTTCACAGTTTTGTGGCATTAACATTACTTTCCAACAAACAACAGATAAGATGTGATTGCTTCTGTGCGAGAAACATTCACATTTTTCACAAGAGTCAAAAAAAGATCTTGCCAGGTCAGTGTCTTAAAGCCTCTGTACTTGTCATCTGTCTCTTGTACTGTCATCTTGTCTCTGTTACTGTCCTCTGTCTCTGTACTGTCCTCTTGTCCTGTTACTGTCATCTGTCTCTGTACTGTCATTCTGTCTCTGTACTCGTCATCTGTCTCTGTACTGTCCTCTGTCTCTGTATTGTCATCTGGTCTCTTGTACTGGTCCTCTGTCTCTGTATTGTCAATACTGTCTCTGTTACTGTCCTTTGTCTCTGTATTGTCCTTCTGTCTCTGTTACTGTTCATCTGTCTCTGTTACTGTCATCTGTTCTCTGTACTGTCCTCTGTCTCTGTACTGTCCTCTTCGTCTGTACTGTATCTGTCTCTGTACTGTCATCTATCTCTGTACTGTCAATCTGTCTCTGTACTGTCCTCTGTCTCTGTACTGTCATCTGTCTCTGCTACTGTCATCTGTCTCATGTACTGTCATCTGTCTCTGTTACTGTCCTCTTTCTTCTGTACTGTCCCTCTGTCTCTGTAACTGTCATCCTGTCTCTTGTACTGTCAATCTGGTCTCTGCTACTGTCATTCTGTCTCTGTACTGTCATCTGTCTCTGTACTGGTCATCTGTCTTTGTACTGTTCCTCTATCTCTGTAACTGCTCATCTATCTGTGTACTGTCATCTATCTCGTGTTTTACTGTCATCTTATCCTTCTGTACTGTCATCTGTCTCTGTACTGGCTCCTCTATCTCTGTACTTCCTCTAATCTCTGTTACATGTCATCTATCTCTGTACTTCATCTGTCTTCTGTACTGTGCATCTATCTCTGTACTGTTTCCTCTATCTCGACTGGTCATCTATCTCTGTCACTGTCATATCTGTCTCTGTTTTACTGTCATCTTATCCTCTGTGTTACTGTCATCTGTCTCTGTACTGGTCCTCTATCTCTGTAACTGTCCCTCTATGCTTCTGTTACTGTCATCTATTTCTCTGTACTGTATTGCCTCTGTTACTGTCCCTCTATCTCCTGGTTTACTGTCCTTATCCTGTACTTGTTCTCAATCTTATCTCTGTACTGTCATCTGTCCTCTGTTACTGTCATCTTATCTTCTTGTACTGATCATCCTATCTTCTGTACTGTCAAATTCTCTCTCATACTGTCATCTATCTCTTGTACTGTCATCTATCTCTGTATGTCATCTGTTCTCTTGTACTGTCATCTATCTCTGTACTGGTCATCTGTACTCTTGTACTGTTCATCTATCTCTGTACTGTCCTCTGTCTCTGTACTGTCCATCTGTCTCTGTATGTCATCTGTCTCTGTACTGTTCATCTATCTCTGTTAACTGTCATCTTGTTCTCTGTTACTGTCATCTGTCTCTGTCCTGTCATCTGTCTCTTGTACTGTCATCTGTCTTCGTGGTACTGTCACTATCTCTGTACTGTCTCTGTCTCTGTACTGTCATCTGTCTCTGTACTTGTCATCTGTCCTCTGTACTGTCATCTGTCTCTGTACTGTCCATCTGTCTCTGTACTGTCATCTATCCGTGTACTGTCCTCTATCTTCTGTACTGTCCTCTGTGTCTCTGTACTGTCAATCTGTCTCTGTACTGCCTTTGTCTCTGTACTGTCCTCCTGTCTTCTGTTACTGTCATCTGTCTCTGTACTGCTCCTCTGTCTCTGTATGTCCATCTGTTCCTGTCCTGTCTTGTCTCTGTACTGCTCCTCTGTTCTGTACTGCTCATCTGTCTCTGTCTGTCCCTCTGTCTCTGTACTGTCCTCTATCTCTGGTACTGTCCTCTGCTGCTGATATCGTCATCTGTCTCTCGTACTGTCATCTACTCCTGTACTGTATCTGTCTCTGTCTGTCTCTGTCTCTGTACTGTCCTCTTATCTCCTGTACTGTCCTCATATCTCTGTACTGTCATCTATCTCTGTAACTGTCATCTGTCTCTGTAATGTCATCTGTCTCTGTATGTCATCTTATCTCTGTACTTGTCATCTGTCTCTCGTACTGTTCTGTCTCTGTACTGTCCTGCATATCTCTGTACTGTCTCCTGTCTCTGCTACTGTCTCTGTCTCTGTAACTGTCATCTGTCTCTGTACTGTCATTGTCTCTGTACTCGTACTCTGTCTCTGTACTGTCATCTGTCTCGTACTGTCCTCTGTCTCTGTAACTGTCCATCTGTCTCTGTACTGTCCTCCTGTCTCTGTACTGTCATCTGTCTGCTGTACTGTCTTGTCTCTGTACTGTCCCCCTCTGTCCTTGTACTGTCATCTTTTCTCTGTACTTGTCATCTGTCTCTAGTACTGTCCTCTGTCTCTGTACTGTCATATGTCTCTGTACTGTCCTCTGTCCTCTGTAACTGTCTCTGTCTCCTGTACTGTCCTCTGTCTTGTACTGTTCATCTGTCTCTGTACTGTCATCTGTCTCTGTAGCTGTCCTTTGTCTCTGTACTGGTCATCTGTCTCTGTACTGTCCCTTTTCTCTGTACTGTCATCGTGTCTCTGTAGCTGTCATCTGTCTCTGTACTGTCATCTGTCTCGTACTGCTCTATATGTCTCTGGTACTGGTCATCTGTCTATGTACTGTCCTCCTGTCTCTGTAACTGTCTTGTCTCTGTACTGTCATCTGTCTCTGTACTGTCATCTGTCTCTGTAACTGTCATCTGTCTCTGTACTGTCCTCTGTCTCTGTACTGTCCTTTGTCTCTGTACTAGTCTCTGTCTCTTGTATTGTCCCTCTGTTCTCTGGTTACTGTCATCTTCTCGTACTGTCATCTGTCTCTGTATGTCCTCGTGTCTCTGCTATTTCGTCCTCTGTTCTCGAACTGTCACTGTCTCTGTACTGTCCCTGTCTCTGTACTGTCCCTTTTGTCTTGTACGTGTCCTCTTATCTCTGTACTGTCATCTGTCTCTGTACTGTCCTTTGTCTCTGTACTAGTCTCTGTCTCTGTACTGTATCTTCTCGTTACTCGTCATCTGTACTCTTGTACCTGTCCGTTGTCTCTGTAATCTGTCCCTGTCTCTGTACTGTCCTTCTTTGTCTCTGTACTGTCCCTCTGTCCTGTACTGTCCTCTGTCTCGTTACTGTCATCTTGTCTCTGTACTGTCCTCTGTCTCTGTACTGTCCATCTGTCTCTGTACCTGTCAATCTGTCTCTTGTACTGTTCCCTCCTGTCTCATGTACTCGTCGACTGTACTCTGTACTGTCCTCTGTCTCTGTACTGTCCCTCCTGTTCTGCTACTGGTCATCTGTCTCTGTCAACACTGTCCTCTGTTCTCTGTACTGTCATCTGATCTCTGTACTGTCTCATATCTCTGTAACTGTCATTGTCTCTGTACTGTTCGATCTGTCTGCTGTACTGTCCTCGTGTCTTGTACTGTCATCTGTCTCTGTAACTGTCCTTTGTCTGTACGTCCTCTGTCTCTGTACTGTCTCAGTCTTGTACTGTCCCTTTTGTCTCTGTACTGTCTCTACTCTCTGTACTGTCCTTGTCTTCTGTACTGTCCTCTGTTCTCTGCTACTTGTCCTCTGTTTCTCTTACTGTCTCTGTCTCTGTACTGTCCTCTAGTCTCTGTTACTGTCCTCTGTCTCTCTGTACTGTCCTCTGTCTCTGTACTGTCTCGTGTTCTTGCTACTGTCCTCTGTCTCTGTACTGTCCTCTGTCCCTGTAACTGTTCCCTCTGTTCTGTACTGTTCTGCTCTCTGTACTGTCATCTGTCCTTGTACTGTCGCTCTGTCTCTGTATGTCCCTGTCTCTGTACTGTCATCTGTCTCTGTACTGTCATCTTCTCTGTAACTGCCTCTGTCTCTGTACTGTCCTCTTGCTTCTGTACTGGTCATCTGTCCTGTACTGTCATCTGTCTCGTACTCGTCCATCTGTCTTGTACTGTCCTTTGTCTCTGTCTGTCCTCTGCTCTCTGTACTGCCTTCTGTCTCTTGTACTGTCCTATGTCCCCTCTGTTACTGTCCTTTGTCTCTGTACTGTCCGTCTGTCTCTGTACGGTCCTTATGTCTCTGTACTGTCTCTTCTCTGTACTGTCCTCACTGTCTCTGTACTGTCATCTGTCTCCGTACAGTCTCTTTGTCTCTGTACTGTCCTATATCTCTGTACTGTCCTTTGTCTCTGTAGTGTCCTCTGTCTCTGTTACTGTCTCTGTCCCTGTACTGTCCTTTGTCTTGTACTGTCCTCTGTCTGTGACCTGTCCTCTGTCTCGTATTTGTCCTCTGTCTCTGTACTGTCCTCTACTTCTCTGTACTGTCCTTTGTCTCTGTACTGTCCTCCTGTCTCTGTACTGTCCTCTGTCTCTGTACTTGTCCTCTGTTCTGTCTGTCCCTCTGTTCTGTACTGATCCTCGTCGTCTGTACTGTCATCTGTCTCTGTATTGTCATCTGTCTCTGTACTGTCCTTTGTCTCTGTACTGTCCTGCTATCCTCTGTACTGTCCTTTGTCTCTGTACTGTCCTCTGTCTCTGTACTGTCCTCTGTCTCTGTACTGTCCTTTGTCCTCTGTACTGTCCTCTGTCTGCTGTACTGGTCCTTGTCTTGTATCGTCCTCTGATCTCTGTACTGTCCTGTTCTGTCTGTCCTCTATCTCTGTACTGCGTCCTCTGTCTCTGTACTGTCCCTTGTCTCTGTACTGTCCTCTGTCTCTGTTACTGGTCCTCTGTCTCTGTACTGTCCTCTGTCTCTGTACTGTTCCTCTGTCTCTGTTACTGTCCTCTGTTCTGACTTTGTTCCTCTGTCTCTGTCACTGTCCTCTGTCTCTGTCTGTCCCTATTCTCTGTACGTCTCTATCTCTGTAGTCATCTGTCTCTGTAATGTCCTCTATCTCTGTACTGTCCTCATGTCTCTGTAACTGTCCTCTGTATCTGTACTGTCCTCTGTGCTCCTGTATTGTCCTCTGTTACTGTACTGGCCTCTGCTCTCTGTACTGTCATCTGTCCTCTGTAATGTCCTCTGTCCTCTGTACTTGTCCCCTCTGTCCTTCGTCGTCCTCATGTCTCTGTACTGTCATCTGTCTCTGTAACTGTCCTTTGGTCCTCTGTATGTTCTCTACTCTCTGTACTGTCCTCTGTCTCTGTACTGTGTCTTTGTCTCTGTACTGGTCCTTTGTCCTCTGTCACCGTCCCTCGTGTTCCTGTACTGTCCTCTGTCCTTCTGTCACTGTCCTTTGTCTCTGTACTGTCCTCCTGTCCTCTGTACTATCCTCTGTCTGTACTGTCTTTGTCTCTGTACCTGTCCTCTGTCTCTGTACTGTCCTCTGTCTCTGTACTGTTCCTGTCTCTGTACTTGTCATCTTCTTGTACTGTCTCTCGTTCTGTACTGTCTTTGTCTCCTGTACTGTCCTCTGTCTCTGTACTTGTCCTCTGTCTCTGTACTGTCCCTCTGTCTCTGTACTGTCCTTTGTCTCTGTACTGGTCCTCTGTCTCTGTAATCGTCCTCTGTCTGCTGTAGTCGTCTCTTGTCTCTGTACTGTCCTCTGTCCTCTGTACTGTCCTCTGTCTCTGTACTGTCTCTGTCGTCTGTACTGTCCCTGTCTCTGTACTGTCCTTTCTTGTACTGTCCTCTATCTCTGTATGTCATCTGTCTCTTTGTACTGTCTCCTACTCTCTGTAACTGTCCTCTGTCTCTGTACTGTCCTCTGTCTCTGTACTGTCCTCTGTCTCTGTACTGCCATCTGTCTCTGTAGCTGGTCATTTGTCTCTGTACTGTCCTCTGTCTCTGTAACTGTCCTCTGTCTCTGTACTGTTCTGTCTTGTACTGTCATCTATCTCTGTAACTGTCCTCTATCTTGTACTGCCTTGTCTCTGTACTCGTCATCCTATCTCTATCACTGTTCCCTTTGTCTCTGTACCTGTCCTCTGTCTCTGTACTTGTGCCCTGTCTCCCTTGTATTGTCTCCTGTCTCTGTACTGTCATCTGTCTCTGTACGTCCTCTGTCTCTGTACTGGTCCTCTGTCTCTGTACTGTCCTTAGTCTTTGCTCTGTCCTGCGGGAAAGAGAATCGTATCACATAATGATTTCCCAAAGCGGGAAACAGATGTTATAAGCATCATGTATGTTCACGTGTTGTAGCGTGGGACAGTGCAGAAGAAGCATTACACGAATTTTACATCCCCGAGTACGAAGGCGATAGCTGAATCAAGCAGTCTCGTCGACTCCTTTACATCAGTTTACTGATGACTCAAACAGGGCAGTAACTGGTGGAGGCCCCAGATCTGCAGGGCCCGGAAATTTCATTCATCTCCATTTAACAAATTTTATTCTAAAAGCATAGATTGGCAAAAAGAAGCAAAACTGTCGGGAACATGTTTTATTTGTTATTTAACTTTATTTTAATCTCACTGCGATTATAACTCTCTTCTCTTTCGGGGGAGTCCTGGCCCAGAGGGGAACCTATTGTACATGCTTTTAGTTGGCTCAGGGGAAATCCGGACGCAAACCATAACGCAGACAACGGGGAGAACATGCACAAGAATTGGGGAAAAGACGTTTGCAGAAATATCTCTTCCTTTGTTAATTGAGAAAGTCCTTCCCCCCCTCCTCTCCCCCCGTCCCCTCCTGTCCCCCCCCTCTCTCCCCCCCTCACTCACAGTCTCCACAGAAGCACCCGTCAGGTCTTCTGTTCCTCTGACTGGTGTTGGACTCGGCCAACGCAGGAACCTGGAGTTCCAAGTCCGCGGCAAACCACCCACCGCAGACCCTCCACCGCGCATGCTGCAAGGAGACACCTAGGGGGAGACAGAGAGACACCAGGGGGAGACAGAGAGACCTCAGGGGAGACACCAGGGGGAGCACAGAGAGAGAGTCGGAGTCAGACAGAGGGGGCGGGGTCAGAGAGAGAGGGCGGAGTCAGACAGAGGGGGCGGGGTCAGCAGAGAGGGCGGGTCACAGAGAGAGGGCGGGAGTCAGACGAGGGGGCGGGGTCTAGAGAGAGGCGGAGTCAGAGGAAACCGTAATAAAAAACTTATCGATCCTGTAGGACCAACAGCGCAGGCGGCGAGCGTGGGGCTGATTGGATCGGGAGCCACTCTGGTCCTGTTGTTGCGCCCCGCCCCCCTGAGGCTTTGTACTGGCTCTGTTTTATTGGCCGGTGACAACGCAGGAGCCGTCGTTATGTCAGGCAACCTTCAGCGGCACTGCAGGTCACAACAAGAGCGTTCTGATTGGACAATGATGTTTGGGGCGGGGCTTTGGCCAAAAGGTCAATGAATTCTCTCTCTGATTTGGCTCTCAGACCTGGTATCCTCTCTCCTAATTGGCTCACTGTTCCTCTCTCTGATTGGCTCACCTGTTTTTCCTCTCGCTGATTGGCTCAACCTGTTCCTCTCGTGTGATTGGTTCACCTGTTTCCTCTCTCTGATTGCTTCTACCTGTTTCCTCCTCTGATTGGCTCTACTGTTCCTTCTCTGATTGGCTCACCTGTTCCTTCCTCTCTGATTGGCTCTCACCTGTTCTCTCTCTGAATTGGCTCAACCTGTTCCTCTTCTCTGATTGGCTCTCACCCTGGTTCCTCTCTCTGATGGCTTCACTGTTCCTTCTCTGATGGCTCTCACCTGTTCCTCTCTCTGATTGGCTCTCAACTGTTCTCTCTCTCTGATTGCTCACATGTTCCTCTCTCTGTTGCTCTCACCTTTCCTCTCTCTCTGATTGGCTCACCTGTTCCTCTCTTTCTGATTGGCTTCTCACCTTCCTTCTCTCTGAATTGGCTCTCGACCTGTTCCTCTCTCTGATTGCTCACCTGTGTCCTCTCTCTCTGATTGGCTTTCCAACCTTTTCCTCTCTCTGATTCTCACCTGTTCCTTCTCTCGATTGGGCTTCACCTGTTCCTTCTCTCTGATGGCTCCTGTTCCTCTCTCTGATTGGCTCACTGTTCTCTCTCTGATTGGCTCACCTGTTCCTCTCTCGATATGGTCATGTTCCTCTCTCTGATTGGCTCTCACTGTTCTCTCTCTGATTGGCTCTCACCTGCTTCCTCTCTTGATTTGGCTCCACCCTGTTCCCTCTCGATTGGGCTCTCACCTGTTCCTCTCTCTGATTGGCTCTCACCTGTTCCTCTCTCTGATGGGCTCATCTGTTTCCTCTCTCTGATGGCTCAACTGTTTCCTCTCTCTGATTTGGCTCACCTTTCCTCTCTCTGATTGCTTCTCCACCTGTTCCTCTGTCGATTGGGCTCTCACTGTTCCTCTCTCTGATTGGCTCACGCTGTTTCCTCTCTCTGATTGGCCTGCTCACCTGTTCCTCTTCTCTGATGGCTCACCGTTCCTCTCTCTGATTGGCTCTCACCTGTTCCTCTCTCTGATTGGCTCTCACCTGTCCTCTCTCTGATTGCTCTCAACCTTTCTCTCTCCTGATTGCTCTCACTGTTTCTCTCTGTATTTGGCCTCACCTGTTCTCTTCTGATTTTGCTCTCATGTTTCTTCTTGATTGGCTCTGTTCTTCTCTCTGATTGGCTCCTTCACCTGTTCCTTCTCTCTGATTGGCTCACCTGTTTCCTCTCTCTGATTGCTCACCTGTTCCTCTCTCTGGATTGGCTCCATCTGTTCCTCTCTCTGATTGGCTCACAGTTCCTTTCTCTGTTGCTCCACTGTTTCCTCTCTCTGATTGCGCTCTGAACACTGTCCGTCTCGTGATTGGCTTTCTCACCTGTTTCCTCTCTCTGATTGGTCTCATCTTTCCTCTCTCTGACGGCTTCACTGTCTCTCTCTGATTGCTTCACTCTGTTCCTCTCTCTATTGGCTCACCTGTTCCTCTCTCTGATTGGCTCTCACTGTTTCCTCTCTCGAGTTGGCTTCACCTGTTCTTCTCTGATTGGCTCACCTTGTTTCCTCTCGTGATTGGCTCTCACCTTCCTCTCTCTGATTGGCTCACTGTTCCTCCTCTGATTGCTACCTGTTCTCTCCTGATTGGCTCACCTGTTCTCTCTCTGATTGCTCTTCACCTGTTCCTCTCCTATTGGCTCACCTGTCTTCCTCTCTCTGATTGGCTCTCACCTGTTCCTCTTCTCTCTGATTGGCTCACCTGTTCCTCTCTCTGATTGGCTCTCACCTGTTCTCTCTCTGATTGGCTTCTCACACTGTTCCTCTCTCTCTGATTGCTCTTCACTGTTCTCTCTCGATTGGCTCTCACCTGTTATCCTCTCTCTGAATGGCCTTCACCTGTTTCCTCTCTCTGATTGGCTCTCACCTGTTCCTCTCTCTCTGATTGGCTCACCTGTTCCTCTCTCTGATTGGCTCTCACCTGTTCCTCTCTCTGATGGCCTCCCTGTTCCTCTCTCTGATTGGGCTCAGCTTTCTTCTCCTCTGATTTGGCTTCTCACTGTTCTCTCTCTGATTGGTCACCTTTTTCTTCTTGATTGGCTCTTCACCTGTTGCTCTCTTCTGATTGGCTACCTGTTCCTCTCTCTATTGGCTCACCTGTTCCTCTCTCTGATTGGCTCTCACCTGTTCCTCTCTCTGATTAGGCTCACCTGTCCTCTCTCTGATTGGCTCTCACCTGTCCTCTCTTGCTGATTTGGCTCACTGTTTTCCTCTTTCTTGATTGGCTTCTCACCTGTTCTTCTCTCTGATTGTCACTGTTTCCGTCTTTCTCTGATTGGCTCTCACCTGTTGCCTTCTCTTGATTGGGCTCTCACCTGTTCCTCTCTTCGATGGCTCACCTGGTTTTTCTCTCCTGATCTTGGCCTGCTTACTCCTTTCTCTCTACTGATTGGGTTCACCTGTTTCCTCTCTTCGTGATTGGTGCTACAAACCTGTTCCTCTCTTGATTGGCTTCTCACCTGTGGTCCATCTTCATAGATTGTTGCTCGCCTTGTATTTCCTCTCTACTGATTGGTTAGCTCACCTGTTCCTTTCTCTCCTCTGAATTGGCTCACCTGTTCCTCTCTCTGTATTGGCTACGTTCCTCTTCTGTTCCATTGGCTCTACCTGATATTCCTCTCTTCTCTGATTGTCTACCTTTGTTCTTCTTTTTGATTGGCTCTCACCTGTTCTCCCTCTCTCTGGCATTGGCTCTCAAACCTGTTCCTCTCTCTGATTGGCTCTCACCTGTTCCTCTCTCTGATTTGGCTCACCTGTTCCTCTCTCTGATTGGTCACTGTTCCTCTCTCTGATTGGGCTTCCACCTGTTTCTCTCTCTGAATTGGCTCTCACCGTGGTTCACTCTCTCTGATTGGCTCACCTGTTCCTCTCTTCTGATGGCTCTCACCTGTTCCTCTCTCTGATTGGCTCTCACCTGTTCTCTCTTTGATTGGTAACTCTGTTTCTCTTTTTGACTTGATCTCACTGTTCTCTCCCTCTGATTTGGCTCACTGTTCCTCTTCTGATTGGCTCTCACCTGTTCTTCTCTGATTGGCTCACTGTTCCTCTCTCTGATTGGCTCTCAACCTGTCTCTCTCTTGATTGGCTCAGTGTCTGTTCCCTCTCTGATTGGCTCTACCGTTCTCTCTCTGATTGGCTACCTGGTTCCTCTCTCTGGATTGGCCCCTCTCACCTGTTTTCTCTCTCTGATTGGCTCTCACCTGTTTCCTCTCTCTGATTGGCTCACCTGTTCCTGCTCTCTGATTGCTCACCTGTTCCTCTCTCTGATTGGCTCACAGCTTTCCTCCTCTTCTGATTGGCTCTCACTAGTTCGCTCTCTCTGATTGGCTCACCTGTTCCTCTCTCTGATGGCTGTCTCCTGTCTCTGCAGCTGCTCCTCGAAGCGTAAGAAACTGCTCCGTCTCGATCTGGCGGTTTACGAAAGCTCCGCCACGCGCTGATCGCTCTGCCTCAGCCACTGCCCCCGCCCGCCGGAGCGTGAGCCAATAGGGAGGCTCGATGCAGCTTTGCTCGCCACCCCCTTCGCGGCGGATTGGCTCTGGTGAAATCAAATCATTTTCGAAAATTATTGAAAACTCGGAAGTGTGGGTTCGGAATCCCGCCTCCGGAAGGTGCACATTGTCGTTGTGTCCTTGGGCAAGGCACTTCACCCACATTGCCTCCAGTGTCTGCCTACACTGGTAGCCCCCTAGGAGAGACAACAGGCCCGGTTTGAACCGAGAGGCCGTCCTTCCGTGGACCCACCACCTGCAGAAGGAGCCATGGGGCTGGTGCTATGTGACTTGGAGCTCGGCGGCTGCCCCACGACCCGCAACGGACAAGTGAAGAAAATGGATGGATGGATGGTGAAAAAATTGAATTTAGAATTTTTTGGACAAATTTTGGAGAAAAATAAAAACAAAATGTTGGTAATTAAAAAAAAAAGATTTTTTATTTCATTATTTAGAAATTTTGAAACATTTACAACATTTTGGAAAATGGGGGAAATGTTTTGGAAAAAATAGTAGTAGTAGTAGTACCTTGCTGAGGTAGTCTGTGTACTCTGAGCTGTACTGCAGTAGTAGTAGTAGTAGTAGTAGTAGTAGTAGTAGTAGTAGTAGTAGTAGTAGTAGTAGTACCTTGCTGAGGTAGTCTGTGTACTCTGAGCTGTACTTTTCCTCCAGTCTCTTCTTGAGTTCTTCGCGTCGCGGAAACGCCACGTCCTGAAGTTTCTGCAGAAGAAGAGTTTTAGTCAAACTGGGCTGTGATTGGTCCGTTTGAACCTACGCTCTCTCCTGATTGGCCGGTTCTTTACCTTCATGATGAGACCTTCTCGGGGCTGGAGCTGCACTGATGGTAGTCTCTGTGTGAGGGCAGCTTCTCCACAAACAGCCTGGACACAAACATTATTATAACAGGTAACCAAATAAAATAAAATCCAAATCCAAAAATCCAAATAAAATCTTTATGTTTATGGTTGTAAACATGACAAAATGTGCAAAAGTTAAAGGTGTATTAGTACTTTCCAGAGGCGCTGTAACTGTTCTTACGTGATGAACTTGTTGTAGAGCACGTAGGCGTTCTCCAGGCTCCCCTCCTGGTGATAGACCGAGGCCATCCGCTCCATGTCGAGGCCCGAGCGCAGGTACAGCCTCGGGTTCAACTCCTGGTCCACCTCCACCGCGCGGCCAGTTTCCCCAGCACTCTGACCCGCTCCACGGGCGCCAGCGAGACGTCGGAGTACGAGGGCTCCGCCACCAGCTTCCTCTGCAGAGAAGAACATCAGCTTCAGGAGCAAGAAGAACATCAGCTTCAGGAGAGAGAAGAACATCAGCTTCAGGAGCAAGAAGAACATCAGCTTCAGGAGCAAGAAGAACATCAGTTCAGGAGAGAGAAGAACATCAGCTTCAGGAGCAAGAAGAACATCAGCGAGCAAGAAGAACATCAGCTTCAGGAGAGAGAAGAACATCAGCTTCAGGAGAGAGAAGAACATCAGCTTCAGGAGAGAGAAGAACATCAGCTTCAGGAGAGAGAAGAACATCAGCTTCAGGAGAGAGAAGAACATCAGCTTCAGGAGAGAGAAGAACATCAGCTTCAGGAGCAAGAAGAACATCAGCTTCAGGAGCAAGAAGAACATCAGCTTCAGGAGAGAGAAGAACATCAGCTTCAGGAGAGAGAGGAACATCAGCTTCAGGAGCTCCAGAGAAGACTTCATTTCTCCAGAGGAACAGTGGAACGAGGGGAATCAAATATTAATGTGTCTGCGCCTCGTGTTTGTGATTCCGGACACAGAGGAGGAGCCTGAATGCAGCGTCTGTGCTGCGTTCAAGGCCCCGGGATAATCACTGCTCTGTGGGGGAGTGTTGTTATTCAGGACGGGCCGCTCAGAGCGGGTCAGAGCCGGACTAAACCGGGACACAGAGGGACCGGGACACAGATGGCCCGGGACACAGAGGGATGGACTGGGACACAGAGGGACTGGGACACAGAGGGATGGACTGGGACACAGAGGGACTGGGACACAGAGGGACCGGGACACAGAGGGACCGGGACACAGAGGGACCGGGACACAGAGGGACCGGGACACAGAGGGACTGGGACACAGAGGGACTGGGACACAGAGGGACTGGGACACAGAGGGATGGACTGGGACACAGAGGGACCGGGACACAGAGGGATGGACTGGGACACAGAGGGATGGACTGGGACACAGAGGGATGGACTGGGACACAGAGGGATGGACTGGACACAGAGGATGGACTGGACACAGAGGGACTGGGACACAGAGGGACCGGGACACAGAGGACCGGGACACAGAGGGATGGACTGGGACACAGAGGGATGGACTGGGACACAGAGGGATGGACTGGGACACAGAGGATGGACGAGGGATGGACTGGGACACAGAGGGACTGGGACACAGAGGGACCTGGGGACACAGAGGGACTGGGACACAGAGGACGGACACAGAGGGACCGGGACACAGAGGGACTGGGACACAGAGGGACTGGGACACAGAGGGACCGGGACACAGAGGGACCGGGACACAGAGGGACCGGGACACAGAGGGACCGGGACACAGAGGGACCGGGACACAGAGGGACCGGGACACAGAGGGACCGGGACACAGAGGGATGGACTGGGACACAGAGGGATGGACTGGGACACAGAGGGATGGACTGGGACACAGAGGGGGAAGGGCATCTGGGCATTACCAGAGACAGCAGAGAGATCTCCTGCTCCATGGTGCGTGGCTTCAGTTTCCCATCATGCCTCACTGCAGGTCAGAGAAACACAAACATGTTTTAATGAAATAAACTCCACGTCTCTGAGTCCTGATGAATGTTCAGGCCCGATATCGATATGAAGGGTTTGGCCGATATATCGGCCGATATTTGAACTCTCCACTCAAAACATTGAAAGAACAGACCGTAAAAGAACTCACTTTTATGAAACAAGTGAATTTTACAAAATCGATTGTTACAAAAAAAACATTTTGTTTCTGATGTTTTATTGGGTCTTAAAGCAGATTATTCCTTAAATAAACAAAACTCTCTCTGTGTTTTTAAAGAAGAAAGCAATGGGGTAAACTGACCCAGACACAAGTAAATTAAAATGAAATATTACAGTCAGTTATTTGTTTTTAATAATCAGCACATGAAAAGAAACATATAAAGCACTGCAGTAAGTTTCTAATGTCAAAAATAAGACTTTATGATGTTTGTCAGTTTCACCTTTAAATCTGGAGGTTCAGTTTAAACCTGGGGTCAAATGAGCCACAAGACACTTTTGTTGGAGACCAACGTCTTTAAAAAACAAACATTACAGATGATTTTTGAAAATGCAAACTACTATTTATTTATTATTTATTATTTAACCTTTATTTAACCTTTATTTAACTGGATACGAGTAGCGGTCCATTTGGAGACAGCGGATGGCGATCCAAATAAATAAACAAATAAACAAATTTAACCAGGAAGTCCCTTTAGATAAATCTCATGTTGGAGGGAGGTCTAGTATTGTTATTATACGGTTATTACACAATAAACATTATACTGTTATTACACAATAAACATTATACTGTTGTTACACAATAAACATTATACTGTTATTACACAATAAACATTATACTGTTGTTACACAATAACATTATACTGTTATTACACAATAAACCAGAGAAGCAAAAGAAGCTCATCTTCCCCGACTCTCTCTCTGAAACATGGAGCTGGGTACAGATGTTTCAGAAAAGGCTTTGTCAACATCTGCTCAAAAACACAAGTATAAAGGATAATGTATAACTTAATAATCAGGATAAATTGTCTGGAGCTGGTTTAATTGTATACATGTGACCTTAGACCTGATCCAGAGCTGATCCAGAGCTGAACCTGCTGAGCCTGAGTCCAGAGGAATGTGGAGCTTCAGGTTCTGAGCCAGGGCTGTCATCTCTGTTTACCGCCGGACTCGCAGACAAAAGCACTTGTTCTGCTGCTGTGACTAAACCGAGCATCTGCTGTGAACACATGCGCATATCTCCGATTCTAAAGCGTCTCCAGGACAATTCGGCTTTGGCGACATTTAGTTCAAATCAAAGATGAAGAATTCCCACACGCGAGAGTCTCAGCTTCGAACAGAGGCGCTCGTACGTTCTGCGCTAAAAACAACAGATTTTCCCGCGGAGTTTGGTGAGGAGAATAATGACTGTAAACTGAAGTCAGGAAAGTTCTAGATCATATTTGAATCATATTTGAATCATATTTGAATCATATTTCCGTGTCAGGCTAAAGATCCCGCGCCTCACGTGTTTAACTCGCTGGTCGCTCGTGAATGTCGGTGTAAATCGCAGCCTCAGTTCTTTGGCTTCCACAGGTTTCACTTGGACAAAAGGAAGGACCTGGATTTTACCTGCGCTGCTCTCACCTGTCCGCGCGGAGGGGGAGGGTCCTCACGGGGGCCGCGGCTGCCCGGCGGAGGCGCTCTGTCCGCGGCTGCAGCTCCGTCACAGAGCGGGCACTGGCGCGGCTGCTCCCCGGGCTCAGGCGCTGCTTCCCGGGGCCGGAGTGCGGTGGAGCCGGGGCCGGTGCGGAGGTCCTGGAGGTGCTGGTCAGTCCGGGAGGAGAGGGCTCGCACGGGGCGCAGGGAAATGGCTGGTGTGACACAGATCGTCTCTGTGACGCTCCGCTCGCATCAACAACACGGAGCCGGAGGAGCCACTGCGCATGCGCAGGACGAGCACATACATTCATCTGGATTTTATGTAACATGTTTTCTTTCTTTTTTCTTTTACCTGTTCATTTCATCAATTCAATTATTTTAGTTTATATTTGTATTGTTTATTATTCATTTTCCTACATATTTATTTCAATAGTTTTTTAATCTTGATTTACTTTTGTGCTTTATTGATAATGACATATTATTTATTTGATCAAATTTCTTCAGTTCTTTTTTTTTATACATATATTTATTTTTATGGTTCATTATTATTTATTTGTGGCCTATATTAACCTCTTAACCCCGCCTGAACCGAGCACATGTTCTCCAGTTTGGCTTTGCCCAAATCTAAAAGCTTATTGAGAAAAGTGTCAAAATAACGACAAAAACGCGACGACAAAGCGACTAAAGGATCTCTTTTGTAGGTCTTAGCTTTCAAATGAGGCGTTGCTCTGTTGCTCCAGTCCAGAGGATTTCAGATTTGAGTAAAGCTGAACTGTAGACAGTGCACTCTGTTAAAGGGAAGAGATTGAGTAACTATTTATTATTGTCCATATTAATATAATGAATATTTAGTATTATTTTTATTAAATGACTGTTTATATTTGGTTTATTCCAGGTCTGTTTAAATGTCCAGATGAACAGTGTGACAGCGCTCTCTGGTGGACACTCAGTGAACTACAGCTGCAGTGGCCGCAGGCTCCAGCAGAGGGCGCCGCTCCGTCACACTGAGCCTCGTTTTGACCGTCGCCGTGGTTACCGTTCTCATCAGAGCCTGTCAGCGCTCAGATTGCCTGGAGCAGGTGCAGGAGGACGTTAATGCTCTCGCTGACAGGAGCCTTTTGTCCCTCTGCAGCTGCCGTCGCCTCCGACACACACAGCGATCACTCGGCAGAGAGCTGACCATGAAATGATACAAACTCAGATCAGACGGAGCTGCTCTAAGTACTTTATATCTATTTATTATCAATAAAGAAGCTTCAGTTCATCTGGAAAACACTTTAACATTTGTAAAGTTATTTGTAACTCGTGACTGTAGGACGCTCCAGGATCTGATGTTTTTCTGATGAGAGTTTTTAAACTCGTCTTACAAACCACCGTGATGGAAAGTAAAGGCGCCATGCCGACCACTCAGCCATGGAGCACTACAAGGTCAAATAGACCCTTTAACTGCTGACATCATCAGTGACATCATCAGTGACATCAGCTGGAGGCAGGAAGTGATCAAGAGAAATCAGATTAAACTAAAACTAGTGATTTTAAGTGTAAAACTGAAACATGTGGTTCTGTTGTGGCTTAAGTTGCCAGAACAAGAGGAATGACATTTGAGACGATAAAATCAGGTTTATCTGATATTTCCAAAAACATTTGTTTATCGTTACTATGACAACAGCTACAATGGAAATAGATAGGAATCGAGCTTCCCGCCTCCAGCTAAGCCCGGAGTGTTTACAAACCATTAAAGACTCTATACACACACACATCAACTTCTGCTTCCACATAAAAATTCGCATAATGCTCCTTTAATCCTTGTTTTATAGATCAGCTCCCCTGAACTCTAACAAAACTAAACCAGTTCTGCAGAAAACCACGTCAGACACAAAGCACTCAAACAGGAAGTGACCGCGCTCCTCTGTGCTCCTGCAGCTGCAGCCCCAAAGGGAACTCCAGGGGCCCCAGAGTAAACCAGAGGGGCCCCAGTGTTTAAAGTGGAGGGCCGCTTTAAAGCTTTTATTTTTTTACAGTGGAAATGGGAATGACAATAATATTGTGTAGTGTTAGTTAGTTAGTTAGTTTATTTGAGCAGTTAACATTTTTCTTCCTCCAATGTTTCACAATCATACAGTTAATGGAAGCTCAAAGGGAGTAGACTGAAGCAAAAGCTTATAAGTGCCTACCCCTTGTTCATGTGAAATTACATTTGCAGTTAATGATGATACAGTTATACATTGCTTTTACATTTTTATCAAACAGTAAACAATCCTTCCTGAGTATTTTGTATTAGTTTCAAAACTATATACTTGTACATGTCTGTGAGTTAACGTTTATCCTACTGTAGCTATACTCGTCAGTATACAATCAGCAGCCTAGTTTACAATTTGCAGCACTGGCAAATAAAGAGGTTTTAGCATTTCACATTTGACAAATAACAAAAGTAATAACTTATGGTTAATGTCATTGATCATAACAATTATAACAATTATCCTTCTTGTCATTATCAATGGATGAATATTCGTTTTCATATTATATAGGCATGTTAGACATTTTGTATTCTGCCATCTTGCCTTGTTGTCATTACTATCCACTATTTATTGTTATTATGAAAATGGTATGCCCAAACTGTAAACCCTTTCTAGTGTGTTGCGTTAAAAAGCCAGAGTGTATAGTGGCCTGTTGAAAGTGGGTGGACGCCCTCAATCAACAAGTCCCCACCCAGCTGCCCTGAGACTTGGTGGATGATGTTTACCTCCTGTACTGTGTGGTGCATTAAGAAGACGAGGCTTTATGTGCCCGTTGAGAGGGGGGGACCCCTAGCCAACAGATCCATGTCTCGCCTACCCCAAGTTACCATTGTATAATTAGAGTAGTTATAGAAATGACAACGGAGCAACAGCAACAGCAACAGTTAAATTTATTTCTTCTATAATTTGGACAAACTTGATAGTGCCCAATTGAAATCTTACAATTAGAACTTGATTTAACTTGCGATTAATCGTCAAAATATTAGAAAAAAATATATGTATATTCATTGTAATGACTTTAAGGTTACATTTTGTCATATGTTGCAAGAACCATTTCCGTATATTTCCTTTTAAATTGTTTGATATTATCACACTCCTTGATTTCCACTGACAACTTATTCCATAATCTTATTCCAGATACCGAGACAGAAAAGCTTTTTCTTGTTGTCTGTATAAATACAGACTTGAAGGACATTTTATTTCTTAGTTCATAAACACCTTCATTTTCACTAAAAAGCCTTTGAATATTTCCTGGTAACAATTTATTCTTGGCTTTAAACACCACTTGTAATGTTTGAGAGGAAACTAAATCTGAAAATTTGAGTAATCTTGATTTAAGAAACAAAGGGTTGGTATGTTCTAAATAACTTGCTTTATGCACATGGCGTATTGCTCTCTTTTGAAGTAGGACTAATGACTGCAGATTAGTTTTATAATTATTTCCCCATACTTCTGTGCAGTAAGTGAGATATGGCAAAACCAGTGAACAGTAAAGAATATATAACGATCGCTGATCTAAAACCTGCCTTGCTCTACTAAGGACCGCAACACTTTTGACACTTTTTTTTGCACATACTTAATATGTGATTTCCAGTTAATTTTATTGTCCATAATGACCCCCAAAAATCTAATTTCGTTCACTTGTGTTATATTTGTGCCATCCATTGATATAGTAATTTCTGCATTCTTTGCACTGTTTCCAAAATACATACATTTTGTTTTATTCATGTTCAAAGATAATTTATTTATATTGAACCACATTCTAATTTTGTTAAATTCTGTAGTTACATCTTGAACTAATTTTTGCAGGTCCGAGCCAGAGCAAAACAGATTAGTATCATCCGCAAACAATATGGGTTTTAATATCGATGACACATGGCACAACTCATTGATATATAAAATAAAGAATTTTGGTCCCAATACAGAACCCTGTGGAACTCCACAATTGACATTTAAACATCTAGATCTATATTCTCCCAATCTTACAAACTGTGTTCTTTCACTCAGATAGCTCTTTACCCATTGTAAGGCTATACCCCTGATACCGTAGCGTTCTAATTTTCTAAGTAGAATTGTGTGATCTATAGTGTCAAATGCTTTGCTTAGATCCACAAAAATTCCGATTGCATGAAGTTTTTGATCAAGAGAGGATGATATTTGTTCAACTGTATCAATAAGTGCCATGGCTGTGGAGCGCTTAGCCCTAAAGCCATACTGACACTCCGATAGTAAGCTATATTTATTTATAAATTTTTCCAGTCGTGTATTGAAGAGTTTTTCAAGAATTTTGGAGAATTGCGGTAACAACGAAACAGGTCTATAATTATTAAAAGTATGTCTGTCTCCTGATTTGTACAGTGGTATCACTTTAGCGATTTTCATCTTATTAGGGAATGTACCCGTCCTAAAAGATAAATTACAAATATATGTTAGTGGTTTTGATATACCCTCAATTACCTTTTTGATTACTGACATATCAATATCGTCGCAGTCTTTTGATCTCTTATTTGCACATTTGTGTACTATTGCTATAATTTCATTTTCTTCTACCATTGATACAAACATAGAACTCAAATTACGTTCAGTCAGATGTTCCTTCCACCCATCTGGTGGACCTGAATCAGGTATTTTGCCTGCCAAGTCAGAACCCACGTTCACAAAATATTCATTTAGTTTCTCAACAACAACATTCATATTGCTGTTGTCTTTGTTGTCAATATGAAAAAAATGTGGAAAGCTCTTTTGTGTTCTACCTTTGTTTATCACAGTGTTTAAGATTTTCCAAATTTCCTTAATGTTGTCTTTGTTCCTATGCAGCAGCCTACCATAGTATTCTTTTTTACTAGTCCTTAATATGTTTGTTAACTTATTTTTGTAGATTTTATACTTAATTTCCGATTCCTTTGTTTTAGTCTTATGAACGCTTTGTACAGTATGTTCTTCTTTTTGCACGCATTCTGTAAACCTTTCGTCATCCAAGGACATTCATTATACTTAGATTTTTTCCATATTGATCGGACTGGACAATTTTTATCATATAATTTTTTAAAAATATCTAGAAATGTATTGTAAGCACTGTTTACATCATTGTCATTGAGGACACTCACCCAGCTTTCATCTTTTAAATTGTTTTTAAATGCATCTAAAGACGCCTCTGTTCTAACTCGACTGTACTCCCTATTATGTGTAGATCTTTGAGTCACTTTGTAATTATTTTCATATACAGTAAACACCGGAAGGTGGTCACTGATATCACTCAGTAAAATTCCACTTACTGAGTGATTTGACAAATTATTTGTAAAATATTATCCAGGAGAGTTGCACAGTGAGATGTTATTCGTGTTGGTCTAGTGATCACTGGATACAAATGCATGCTGTAGATTGTATTAATAAAATCATTTATCATTTTGTTATTATTTGTATTCAGCAAATCAATATTAAAATCTCCGCATATAAAGACTGTTTTGTTACTTGTTATGTACATTCTCTCAAACCATTCTTTAAATTGTTCTATACCAGACCCCGGGGATCTATATATACAACTAATGAGTGCATGCTTATGTTTTTCATCATATATTTCAACTGTTATGCATTCAACCAAGTTGTTTACAGCAAGTGACATTTATCTATAACTTGAAATTTGAGATTGTTGCTCACATATAGACCCACACCTCCCCCACCTTTATTTTCCCTATCCAAATGAACAAACTCATAACCTTCAAGGTCAAAATTCATATCCTTATCTGGGTTAATCCATGTTTCGGTAATTGCAATAACACTAAAGGGTTGCGTAAATTGACTCAGGTAACATTTAATTTGTGAAAAGTTTGCATATAGGCTTCTAGCATTGATATGGATCAGTGAAAATTTCTCATCCTTGTTTATACTCTCATAATTCTCCTCAGAATAATAACGGCAGTTATTATTGATGTGATTGAAAAAATTATTGTCCGGATCAATGTTATTCTCCACATCATGTGCATTGTAATCTGTGTACTCAAATGCCTGTAATTCCATATTCTCATGCTGCTTAACCCAAAGTGTTAAATTTTTTTATCTTTTCAGATGTGAGATTATCGAGTCCTAGTTGTGACATGGTGTATGTTCATGAGTCCAGTTGAGTCTTTACCTTTACACTAGGTCACAGTTAACAGTACTGATCCAGTTCCTCAATTTTCCTCACGACCATCACTTTAGCTTCTTCAGGTGGGCCATTAAGCTTGATGTATACCTTACAGTTCATGGACCATGTGTTCAGGATTTTCTTCATTTTCCTCAAGTAACGCGCTCTTTTTGCGATATCAGCGTTAATCTTCGTCAGATGCTCATTAATATAAACATCCGTGCCTTTGAGCTTCCTTCCTTCTTTCAGGAGTGCAATCTTGTGTTTTCTGTTCGCAAAGCGTATTATGACTGCTTGCTTGTCGCTGTTGTTCCTTTTCGGGAGTGTGTGGCAAGCCTCGATGTTCCCACAGTCAAAGCGAATCCCTTTCGACTGAAGGAAGACAGCCACCTGCTGCTCCGTGGAACGCGCATCCATCTCACCGCCGGGGTCCCCAGCGCTGGTCGCTGCCACCGCTCTCGCATACGACCTGGGATTGATCTTAATCCCGGTGATGATCACATCGTTTATTCGACTATACTGTTCCAAATCTGCAATCCGGCACTCTAATTCAGATATTTTCTTGTCCTTCTCATCATTCGCCATGCGTAAAGTTCTCACTTCCGCAACCAGCGCCAGGATTTCTTTCTGCTGCGTCTTCACAGTATCTATTTGTTCAATGAGAAAGTCAAGAGTCTTTTTCATTTCGTCAACTTCCTCAGTTGACGCCGGGTTCTTTCTTGTATTAGGCATATTGTGCAGTTTACTTATAACAGTTTCGCGTCAGATGACCGAAGAGCTGGAACACTGCGCCTTACTTGCGCGCCTGATTATGTTGATTATGTAATACTTATTATAACTAAATCAATGATCATTTAATAGAATGGTGACTGGTGTTTATAAGTAATGATTGGAAATGGTTATAAAGCGAATGAGAAAGAGGAAAAGAAAAGTCCAAATTGTAAATAAAAATAAAACATAAAAATGTTTATATATATATTGCTAAACTGCATACATTTGTAAACATCCTGTGATTTTCTTTTTGTAAAACATGAAATGCTTTCTCTAACAATGTTGTTATATGTAAAGTTAACGCGGACAATTGTAATTGTACAATTTATGAATTTGTAAAGTGTTATATTGTATGTAACATGAGATGTTGTATTATTGTATCCGGAATGTAAATTAAAGCAGTACTAAGTAACTCTTGCCCCTAGAGGCCATAAGCACAACTGCAGGTGTCTTAGTAAGTTACGATTTTTTAACTTATTAAATGTCTTGGAGAGTAAATACTACGCTGACAGAAAAGGTGAAGGGAGGGAGGGGTGTTGTACATCCAGTTATACAATGGGAATATTTTTTTTCACTCAAACTTGGCTGTAAATACTGTTTAAAGTAGCGCTAGCCCGCACTTAGCTTTGCCCGTTAGCCTGTTAGCTTCTTCTCCGTGATTCTATTAGTGTGTATTGCTTGCTCCGCCCCGGTGGCAGTCAAGTTGCAAACATGGTTTTCTGGCCAGAGACACCAGGGGGAGATGAATCATCCTATTAACACTTGTATTACCCCAGAGGAACTACGGAAAGGATTTATTAAGGTAAACACGTTACTTAGTGCTGCTTTAATCTTGAATATGGGGGTAGGCACTTATAAGCTTTCTCGCTTCGGCCTCAAACTCCTTTTGAGTTTTTTGTTGCTTTGTTTGTTTCTCTGGGACGTCATCTGCAGACCCACATTTACAGTCTAATGTAACCAAACCTTCACTGAAGGATTTGTCCTCTTGCTCCAAGGAGGAAATAAAATATATTATTAAAAAGATTTTTCAGCCACTCCTTCGTTCTCAAAGTAAATCAGATCCAAATCCCGTCAGAGAAATGTAAAATGTCACAAAACAAACAGGAAATGTAAACGATAGTGCTGTGAGTCGTAAACAGGTTTTGGCGCCCTCTGCAGTTTGTCTCTTGTAGTGCAGAGGCCCAGGTGTCCCGGTGTTCAGGCACATGGCCCTTAACATTCCAGACGAGTCGCCTTTTATTTCACTACATCCACCTACAGGAGCTTGATTATAAATGTGTTTCAGGAACACGTTTACAGGAACAGTTGCTGGATCTCATTAAACTCCATCGTATCATCTCAAAGCTCTGCCGGATCCTTAATCCTGAAGAAGTGAAAGGTGAGGAATGTGTTCCTCCAAACGGTGGATCAAATGAACTGATCCCAGGAAACCTCTGAGTCACTCGACCTGGTGAGTCCAACATGTAAACTGTTCAGGTACAGACGCAGCGGCGCCCCCCAGTGGAGAAGTGCATCTGATGCTAAACCACTGCATCAGTGACTTTACTTTAGTCACATTAGCATCTAACTGTTGTTATTTTCAAGTAGGAAAAATACTAGTTACCAGTCGTTACCAGTAGTTACCAGTAGTTACCTGTAGTTACCTGTAGTTACCCACTCCCTGTCCTTTTCCGGGAACCAGAGGTAAAAATCCCATTCATATTTTGCATTGACTTTTCAAAAAAATCTAATATTAAAAGTTTAAAAGTACAACGCAGGCAAATCATCTCTGTGTAGCCTCGGTTTAAGTTTATTCCCGGTTTATTCCCGGTTTATTCCCAGTTTATTCCGTTTAATCCCGGTTTATTCCCGGTTTATTCCCAGGTTTATTCCCAGGTTTATTCCCGGTTTATTCCCGGTTTAGTCCCGGTTTAGTCCCGCTCTGCTCCTGATGATGTCACAGACGACGTCGTGAGCGGCTCGCCTGATTGGCCGACTCGTGGCGCAGTACAGCAGCAGGTTGAGCGCCGTGTTGAGCATGGCGGCCATGTTGGCGAGGTCGTAGAGCAGGTGGACGCCCCAGGAGCGGTTCACCGTGGACAGGTGCAGGTGCAGTAGCAGGGCCACCACCCGGGGGCCCCACAGGAGCGAGAAGGCCCCGCTCAGCCAGAGGAGGAGCGCCACAGAGCGGGGGGAACCCATGGACAGGGCCACAGAGCGAGGGGAACCCACGGACAGGGCCACAGGGCGAGGGGAACCCACAGACAGGGCCACAGAGCGAGGGGAACCACGGACAGGGGGGCCGTCTGCAGGGGGGGCTTCAGGTCTGCAGGCTCCAGCCTCAGCCGCGACCTGGGACACAAGGACACACTGACATTTACATAAAAGTCCAAATTAATCCTGGAAAATGCAGAAATTACAAAACAAGCTTTTATTGTGAAAATCCAGAATGTTCCAAAAAGTCCTATTTAATTATATAACTATACCTTAAAGAGGGGGTATTATGCTTTTTTCAATCCCATAGCACCAGTCTATAGCATACTACAATGATGACGTAACCTTCTGTTGGTCTGTATATGCAGTAAATTAAAATAACTGCCTTGAATAAAATTGCTCTCTCAAAATGGCTGTACTGAACGTCTTGAAATAGGCCTCTGTCTCTTTAAGAAGCTTTCCGACACGCCCCCTTCAGCACACTGCTGTGGCATCTAAACAACACTACTGTGCGGGGAGGGGCTCTCCTGAGCTGAGGAGCAGTGGTTGGTGGCTTGGCTGGTGACGAAAGGTCCAGAGGCGTCTCCAGGAGGTGGGGGCGTTCCTAGGAGGACTGAGGCATAGCTACACCTAAAATGGCTGCCGTCTAAGTTTTTACTGATTACTCAAAAATATGTGAATGAGCCAAGGCAACACTCCAGGCATGTGTTTAATGAGGGAATGACATAATAACATGATATAAAGCTTGAAAAAGTCCATTTTACATAATACCCCCCTTTAAAGGATATTTCAGGATTTTTGACATTGGGCCTCATTTCCTAGTTATCCAGAGTGTTGTTGATGTCTGGAGATAGGCTAATGCTAGGCTAGTGCATTTCTATGGTATCAGTTAGCCTGCATTAAAAACAGTGTGACCCACTCCACAGTGCACCTGAGGTAAATCACTTATAACACCAGACTAACCATATAAATGTCTGTGTTAATAGAATAATGTTTGAAATATCACTGACCTGTATCACATGAATTACTGCATTTTGAGGGACTATTTTCTCGCAGATCACTCCGCCGCTGCGTTAGCTTACAGCCACGAAGCTGATGCTGCTCAAATAGTTATTTTAAATGATTCTATTAACACAGACATTTATATGGTTAGTCTGGTGTTGTAAATGATTTACCTCAGGTGCACTGTGGAGTGGGTCAGACTGTTTTTAATGCAGGCTAACTGATACCATAGACATGCACTAGCCTAGCATTAGCCTAGCGCCACTAAGCTCTTCAAATATAAGAACTGCATGAATTTAAGAAAAAAATATCTCCAGACATCAACAACACTCTGGATAACTAGGAAATGAGGCCCAATGTCAAAAATCCTGAAATATCCTTTAATTGTGGAAAATTCTCATAAAATTGTATCATAGTGCTTTTATTGTGAACATCCCTGTCGTTTATTCATTTATTAAAACTTATTATAAAAGTATATTGTTTATTTCTTTATTAAAACTTATTATAAAAGTATGTTGTTTATACGTTTATTAAAACTTATTATAAAAGTATATTGTTTATTTCTTTATTAAAACTTATTATAAAAGTATGTTGTTATACGTTTATTAAAACTTATTATAAAAGTATATTGTTTATTTCTTTATTAAAACTTATTATAAAAGTATGTCGTTTATTCATTTATTAAACTTATTATAAAAGTATGTCGTTTATTCGTTTATTCAAACTTATTATAAAAGTATGTCGTTTATTCGTTTATTCAAACTTATTATAAAAGTATGTCGTTTATACGTTTATTCAAACTTATTATAAAAGTATGTTGTTTATTCATTTATTAAAACTTATTATAAAAGTATGTTATTTATCCGTTTATTAAAACTTATTATAAAAGTATGTTGTTTATTCGTTTATTCAAACTTATTATAAAAGTATGTCGTTTATTCGTTTATTAAAACTTATTATAAAAGTATGTCGTTTATCCGTTTATTCAAACTTATTATAAAAGTATGTCGTTTATTCGTTTATTCAAACTTATTATAAAAGTATGTCGTTTATTCGTTTATTCAAACTTATTATAAAAGTATGTCGTTTATTCGTTTATTCAAACTTATTATAAAAGTATGTTGTTTATTCATTTATTAAAACTTACTATAAAAGTATGTCGTTTATTCGTTTATTAAAACTTATTATAAAAGTATGTCGTTTATCCGTTTATTAAAACTTATTATAAAAGTATGTCGTTTATTCGTTTATTCAAACTTATTATAAAAGTATGTTGTTTATTCATTTATTAAAACTTATTATAAAAGTATGTCGTTTATACGTTTATTAAAACTTATTATAAAAGTATGTCGTTTATACGTTTATTAAAACTTATTATAAAAGTATGTTATTTATCCGTTTATTAAAACGTATTATAAAAGTATGTTATTTATCCGTTTATTAAAACTTATTATAAAAGTATGTTGTTTATTCGTTTATTAAAACTTATTATAAAAGTATGTCGTTTATCCGTTTATTAAACTTATTATAAAAGTATGTTGTTTATTCGTTTATTCAAACTTATTATAAAAGTATGTCGTTTATCCGTTTATTAAAACTTATTATAAAAGTATGTTATTTATCCGTTTATGAAAACTTATTATAAAGTATGTTATTTATCCATTTATTAAAACTTATTATAAAAGTATGTTGTTTATTCGTTTATTAAAACTTATTATAAAAGTATGTTATTTATCCGTTTATTAAAACTTATTTTAAAAGTATGTGTTTATTCGTTTATTAAAACTTATTATAAAAGTATGTCGTTTATCCGTTTATTAAAACTTATTATAAAAGTATGTTGTTTATTCGTTTATTCAAACTTATTATAAAAGTATGTCATTTATTCATTTATTAAAACTTATTATAAAAGTATGTCGTTTATTCATTTATTAAAACTTATTATAAAAGTATGTTATTTATCCATTTATTAAAACTTATTATAAAATTATGTTGTTTATTCGTTTATTAAAACTTATTATAAAAGTATGTCGTTTATTCATTTATTAAAACTTATTATAAAAGTATGTCGTTTATTCGTTTATTAAAACTTATTATAAAAGTATGTCGTTTATCCGTTTATCAACTTATTATAAAAGTATGTCGTTTATTCATTTATTAAAACTTATTATAAAGTATGTCGTTTATTCGTTTATTAAAACTTATTATAAAAGTATGTCGTTTATTCGTTTATTCAAACTTATTATAAAGTATGTCGTTTATACGTTTATTAAAACTTATTATAAAGTATGTTATTTATCTGTTTATTAAAACTTATTATAAAAGTATGTCATTTATTCATTTATTAAAACTTATTATAAAAGTATGTCGTTTATCCGTTTATTCAAACTTATTATAAAAGTATGTCATTTATTCATTTATTAAAACTTATTATAAAAGTATGTTGTTTATTCGTTTATTAAAACTTATTATAAAAGTATGTCGTTTATCCGTTTATTAAAACTTATTATAAAAGTATGTCGTTTATCCGTTTATTAAAACTTATTATAAAAGTATGTTGTTTATTCGTTTATTCAAACTTATTATAAAAGTATGTCATTTATTCATTTATTAAAACTTATTATAAAAGTATATTGTTTATTCTTTATTAAAACTTATTATAAAAGTATGTTGTTATACGTTATTAAAACTTATTATAAAAGTATATTGTTTATTTCTTTATTAAAACTTATTATAAAAGTATGTGTGGGGGGGAAGGAGCCTGAGCTTGTGCGGGAGGTTGAGAGATACCGGCTAGATATAGTCGGGCTCACCTCCACGCACAGCCTGGGTTCCGGATCCCAACTCCTGGAGAGAGGCTGGACTCTCCATTTTTCTGGAGTTGCCCGCGGGGAGAGACGGCGGGCTGGGGTGGGTTTGCTCATAGCCCCCCAGCTCAGCCACCACGTGTTGGAGTTTACCCCGGTGAACGAGAGGGTTGCGTCCCTACGCCTTCGGGTTGGGGACAGGTCTCTCACCGTTGTCTCGGCCTACGGGCCCAACATCGGTGCAGAGTACCCGGCCTTCTTGGAGTCCCTGGGAGGGGTACTAGATAGTGCTCCGACTGGGGACTCCATTGTTCTACTGGGGGACTTCAACGCCCACGTGGGTAACGACAGTGAGACCTGGACGGGGGTGATGGGGAAGAACGGCCTCCCCGATCTGAACCCGAGTGGTGTTCTGTTATTGGACTTCTGTGCTAGTTACAGTTTGTCCATAACGAACACCATGTTCGAGCACAAGGGTGTCCATAAGTGCACGTGGCACCAGGATACCCTAGGCAGGAGGTCGATGATCGACTTTGTAGTTGTGTCATCTGATCTCCGGCCGCGTGTCTCGGACACTCGGGTGAAGAGAGGGGCTGAGCTGTCAACCGATCACCACCTGGTGGTGAGCTGGATCCGCTGGCAGGGGGGGAGGAAGCCGGTCAGACCTGGCAGGCCCAAACGTGTTGTGAGGGTCTGTTGGGAACGTTTGGTGGATCCTTCTGTCAGTAGGGTCTTCAACTCCCACCTCCGGAAGAGCTTCACCCAGATTCCGAGGGAGGTTGGAGACATGGAGTCCGAGTGGACCATGTTCTCCTCCTCCATTGTCGATGCGGCTGCTCGTAGTTGTGGCCGTAAGGTCTCTGGTGCCTGTCGCGGCGGCAATCCCCGAACCCGGTGGTGGCGCCCGGAAGTAAGAGATGCCGTCAAGCTGAAGAAAGAGTCCTACCTGGCCTTGTTGGCTTGTGGGACTCCGGAGGCAGCTGAGAGGTACCGGCAGGCCAAGCGTGCTGCAGCTCGTGCTGTCACAGAGGCAAAAACTCGGGTCTGGGAGGAGTTCGGAGAAGCCATGGAGGAGGACTATCGGTCGGCCTCGAAGAGATTCTGGCAAACCATCCGGCGCCTCAGGAGGGGGAAGCAGTGCTTCACCAACACTGTTTACAGTGCGGGCGGGGAGCTGTTGACCTCGACTGGGGATGTGGTCGGGCGTGGAAGGAGTACTTCGAGGATCTCCTCAATCCCACTGTCACGTCTTCCGATGAGGAGGCAGAGGCTGGGGACTCGGAGGGGGGTTCGTCCATCACCCAGGCTGAAGTCACTGAGGTGGTTAGAAAGCTCCTCGGTGGCAAGGCCCCGGGGGTGGATGAGATTAGTCCCGAGTACCTTAAGTCTCTGGATGTTGTAGGGCTGTCTTGGTTGACACGTCTCTGCGGCGTCGCGTGGCGGTTGGGGACAGTGCCTCTGGATTGGCAGACCGGGGTGGTGGTCCCTCTCTTTAAGAAGGGGGATCGGAGGGTGTGCTCCAATTACAGGGGGATCACACTTCTCAGCCTCCCGGGTAAGGTCTACTCCAGGGTGCTGGAGAGGAGGATCCGGCCGATAGTCGAACCTCGGATTCAGGAGGAACAATGCGGTTTTCGTCCCGGTCGTGGCACACTGGACCAGCTCTATACCCTACATCGGGTGTTCGAGGGTTCGTGGGAGTTCGCCCAACCAGTCCACATGTGCTTTGTGGATTTGGAGAAAGCGTTCGACCGTGTCCCTCGTGGTGCCCTGTGGGGGGTGCTCCGGGAGTATGGGGTGCGGGGCCCTCTGCTAAGGGCTGTCCGTTCCCTGTATGACCGCAGCAGGAGCTTGGTTCGCATTGCCGGCAGTAAGTCAGACTTGTTTCCGGTGCGTGTTGGTCTCCGCCAGGGCTGCCCTATGTCACCGGTTCTGTTCATTATCTTTATGGACAGAATTTCTAGGCGCAGCCAGGGGCCGGAGGGTGTCCGGTTTGGGAACCTCAGGATCTCATCTTTGCTGTTTGCAGATGATGTTGTTCTGTTGGCTTCATCAAATCAGGACCTCCAGCGCGCACTGGGGCGGTTTGCAGCCGAGTGTGAAGCGGCCGGGATGAGGATCAGCACCTCCAAATCTGAGGCCATGGTTCTCCACCGGAAAAAGGTGGCTTCCCCGCTTCAGGTCGGTGGGGAGTCCTTACCTCAAGTGGAGGAGTTCAAGTATCTCGGGGTCTTGTTCACGAGTGAGGGACGGATGGAGCGTGAGATCGATAGACGGATCGGTGCAGCGTCAGCAGTGATGCGGTCGCTGTATCGGACTGTTGTGGTGAAGAGAGAGCTGAGTCAGGGGGCAAAGCTCTCGATTTACCGATCGATCTACGTTCCCACCCTCACCTATGGTCATGAGATCTGGGTAATGACCGAAAGGACAAGATCGCGAATACAAGCGGCCGAAATGAGTTTCCTTCGCAGGGTGGCTGGGCGCACCCTCCGAGATCGGGTGAGGAGCTCAGTTACCCGGGAGGAGCTCGGGGTAGAGTCGCTACTCCTTCACGTCGAAAGGAGCCAGCTGAGGTGGCTAGGGCATCTGTTCCGGATGCCTCCTGGTCGCCTCCCTCGGGAGGTGTTCCAGGCATGTCCTATTGGGAGGAGGCCTCGTGGAAGGCCCAGGACACGCTGGTGGGACTATGTCTCCGAGCTGGCCTGGTGTCGCCTCGGGTCCCCCCAGAACAGCTGGAGGAGGTGTGCGTGGATCGGGAAGTCTGGGCATCTCTGCTGAGACTGCTGCCTCCGCGACCCGGCCCCGGATAAAGCGGAAGAAAATGGATGGATGGATGGATAAAAGTATGTTGTTATACGTTTATTAAAACTTATTATAAAAGTATATTGTTTATTTCTTATTAAAACTTATTATAAAAGTATGTCGTTTATACGTTTATTAAAACTTATTATAAAAGTATGTCGTTTATACGTTTATTAAAACTTATTATAAAAGTATGTTATTTATCCGTTTATTAAAACTTATTATAAAAGTATGTTGTTTATTCGTTTATTAAAACTTATTATAAAAGTATGTCGTTTATCCGTTTATTAAAACTTATTATAAAAGTATGTCGTTTATTCATTTATTAAAACTTATTATAAAGTATGTCGTTTATCCGTTTATTAAAACTTATTATAAAAGTATGTCGTTTATTCGTTTATTCAAACTTATTATAAAAGTATGTTGTTTATTCATTTTATTAAAACTTATTATAAAAGTATGTCATTTATCTTTATTAAACTTATTATAAAAGTACTTATTATAAAAGTATGTCGTTTATACGTTTATTAAAACTTATTATAAAAGTATGTCGTTTATACGTTTATTAAAACTTATTATAAAAGTATGTCGTTTATACGTTTATTAAAACTTATTATAAAAGTATGTCGTTTATTTTTTTTTTTTTTCGTTTATTCAAACTTATTATAAAAGTATGTTGTTTATTCATTTATTAAAACTTATTATAAAAGTATGTCGTTTATTCATTTATTAAAACTTATTATAAAAGTATGTTTTTATTTGTTTATTAAACTTATTATAAAAGTATGTCGTTTATACGTTTATTAAAACTTATTATAAAAGTATGTTATTTATCCGTTTATTAAAACGTATTATAAAGTATGTTATTTATCCGTTTATTAAAACTTATTATAAAAGTATGTCGTTTATCCGTTTATTAAAACTTATTATAAAAGTATGTTGTTTATTCGTTTATTCAAACTTATTATAAAAGTATGTCGTTTATCCGTTTATTAAAACTTATTATAAAAGTATGTTATTTATCCGTTTATGAAAACTTATTATAAAAGTATGTTATTTATCCATTTATTAAAACTTATTATAAAAGTATGTTGTTTATTCGTTTATTAAAACTTATTATAAAAGTATGTTATTTATCCGTTTATTAAAACTTATTTTAAAAGTATGTTGTTTATTCGTTTATTAAAACTTATTATAAAAGTATGTCGTTTATCCGTTTATTAAAACTTATTATAAAAGTATGTTGTTTATTCGTTTATTCAAACTTATTATAAAAGTATGTCGTTTATTCATTTATTAAAACTTATTATAAAAGTATGTCGTTTATTCATTTATTAAAACTTATTATAAAAGTATGTTATTTATCCATTTATTAAAACTTATTATAAAATTATGTTGTTTATTCGTTTATTAAAACTTATTATAAAAGTATGTCGTTTATTCATTTATTAAAACTTATTATAAAAGTATGTCGTTTATTCGTTTATTAAAACTTATTATAAAAGTATGTCGTTTATCCGTTTATTCAAACTTATTATAAAAGTATGTCGTTTATTTCATTTATTAAAACTTATTATAAAAGTATGTCGTTTATTCGTTTATTAAAACTTATTATAAAAGTATGTCGTTTATTCGTTTATTCAAACTTATTATAAAAGTATGTCGTTTATACGTTTATTAAAACTTATTATAAAAGTATGTTATTTATCTGTTTATTAAAACTTATTATAAAAGTATGTCATTTATTCATTTATTAAAACTTATTATAAAAGTATGTCGTTTATCCGTTTATTCAAACTTATTATAAAAGTATGTCATTTATTCATTTATTAAAACTTATTATAAAAGTATGTTGTTTATTCGTTTTTATTATAAGTAGTCGTTTATCCGTTATTAAAACTTATTATAAAAGTATGTCGTTTATCCGTTTATTAAAACTTATTATAAAAGTATGTTTGTTTATTTCGTTTATTCAAACTTATTATAAAAGTATGTCATTTATTCATTTATTAAAACTTATTATAAAAGTATATTGTTTATTTCTTTATTAAAACTTATTATAAAAGTATGTTGTTATACGTTTATTAAAACTTATTATAAAAGTATATTGTTTATTTCTTTATTAAAACTTATTATAAAAGTATGTTGTTATACGTTTATTAAAACTTATTATAAAAGTATATTGTTTATTTCTTTATTAAAACTTATTATAAAAGTATGTCGTTTATACGTTTATTAAAACTTATTATAAAAGTATGTCGTTTATACGTTTATTAAAACTTATTATAAAAGTATGTTATTTATCCGTTTATTAAAACTTATTATAAAAGTATGTTGTTTATTCGTTTATTAAAACTTATTATAAAGTATGTCGTTTATTCCGTTTATTAAAACTTATTATAAAAGTATGTCGTTTATTCATTTATTAAAACTTATTATAAAAGTATGTCGTTTATCCGTTTATTAAAACTTATTATAAAAGTATGTCGTTTATTCGTTTATTCAAACTTATTATAAAAGTATGTTGTTTATTCATTTATTAAAACTTATTATAAAAGTATGTCATTTATACGTTTATTAAAACTTATTATAAAAGTATGTCGTTTATACGTTTATTAAAACTTATTATAAAAGTATGTCGTTTATACGTTTATTAAAACTTATTATAAAAGTATGTTGTTTATTCATTTATTAAACTTATTATAAAAGTATGTCATTTATACGTTTATTAAAACTTATTATAAAAGTATGTCGTTTATACGTTTATTAAAACTTATTATAAAAGTATGTCGTTTATACGTTTATTAAACTTATTATAAAAGTATGTCGTTTATTCGTTTATTCAAACTTATTATAAAAGTATGTTGTTTATTCATTTATTAAAACTTATTATAAAAGTATGTCGTTTATTCATTTATTAAAACTTATTATAAAAGTATGTTTTTATTTGTTTATTAAAACTTATTATAAAAGTATGTTGTTTATTCGTTAATTGTTTATAAGATGAACCGTTACCATCACCTGTGTCGTAGCGTCCACACGATGCGAGCGTTCAGCGTGAGGAAGATGGAGCAGGGCAGGAAGTAGATGATGGTCACGTGACTCCAGATGAGGGCGGCGTCGCGGGCGGTGGGCGGGGTCTGCGTGCGCCACAGGTCTGGCCAATAGAAGAAGGGGATCCCGGAGGCGAGCGCGAGCAGGATGACGACTCCGATGGTGCGGCGTGTCCGTGTGGGCGAGCGTAGCCTCCGGTGCAGCAGGGGGTGACAGAGCGCTGCGTAACGATCCACCGTTAGAGGAACCGCCGCCCAGATGGAGGCGTGGTTAGCACCGAACTCCGCCGCGCTCACCACACGCAGTAACAGCAGCGGCACGGCCCGGTGGAACACCGCCGTCTCCAACAGGAAGTCCACCAGCACAATGCTCACCTGCGCCAACATGTCCGCCGTCGTCATGGAGACCAGGAACGCGTACAGCGGCGACTTTGAGCGAGCGCAGAGGCGGCAGAGAGCAGCAAGCGCCAGGCAGTTCACTGTGGAGAGAGGCGGAGTTAAAGACTACAAAGACTACTAACATGTCCACCATAGAGCAGCGAACGCCAGCCAATTCACTGTGGAGAGAGGCGGAGTTAAAGACTACAAAGACTACAAACATGTCCGCCATAGAGCAGCGAGCGCCAGGCAGTTCACTGTGGAGAGAGGCGGAGTTAAAGACTACAAAGACTACAAACATGTCCGCCATAGAGCAGCGAGCGCCAGGCAGTTCACTGTGGAGAGAGGCGGAGTTAAAGACTACAAAGACTACAAACATGTCCGCCATAGAGCAGCGAGCGCCAGGCAGTTCACTGTGGAGAGAGGCGGAGTTAAAGACTACAAAGACTACAAACATGTCCGCCATAGAGCAGCGAACGCCAGGCAATTCACTGTGGAGAGAGGCGGAGTTAAAGACTACAAAACTACAAACATGTCCGCCGTCAGGGCAGGGTAACCTTCTGTGGCGTTAGCCGTTAGCTTCAGACTGTTTAAACAGTTTAAACAGAGTCGGCTCCAGAGAAGCGTTTCCGGAGGAGAGCGCCCCCTACAGGAACTTAGCATCATGATGATGTGAGTCAGAGACACAGTTTTGTAAAGAAACGTGCAAATGTCTGTGTAAGCTCTCAGTCGTACAGGAGTTGTCCATCTTCAATGAAGGTACTTGAGTCATCTTCTGTACTCGGTAGTTCTTCTGTACTCGGTCCACTGACGAAGCCTTTTGGATGAAGAGGCGAAACATTCGAGACTTCAACTACTGAGTACAGAAGATGACTCAAGTACCTTCATTGAAATCGTCCAGATGTTTTTCCCTGATCCTGATGTTTATTCTGAAGTGGCTGGATTAAAACCGGCCTTATTTATTTTATTCTGAAGATCGTCTGTGACAGTCATGTGACAGTCATGTGACCTTCTGTGCGGAGAGAGAAGGTAAGAGAGTGATTCACCTGGCAGCCCGACACACAGCAGCACGGTGTAGTAAACCACAGGGATCACGCCCAGGACGCACCGGGACCGGCCCGGGTCCAAGTCCGGGTCTGAACCCGGTCTGAGCGCGTCTGGATCAGACCCATCGGACCAGGACATCACTGAGGCATCGCTCACTGAGGAGAGAGGACGTCAATGTCAAAGCACACCCAAAGCACACCAGACAAGATCTCAGGGTGCACTAGTGTGTACCACACAGTAACATTAGTGTGTACCACAGTACACTAGTGTGTACCACAGTACATTAGTGTGTACAATAACAAACAGTACAAGCATAGTGGTGTACCACAGTACATAGTGGTACCACAGTAATTATGTGTACCACAGTACACTAGTGTGTACCACAGTACATTAGTGTGTACCACAGTACATTAGTGGTGTACCACAGTACACTAGTGTACCACAGTACATTAGTGTGTACCACAGTACACTAGTGTGTACCACAGTACATTAGTGTACCACAGTACATTAGTGTGTACCACAGTACACTAGTGTACCACAGTACATTAGTGTGTACCACAGTACATTAGTGTACCACAGTACATTAGTAAAAAAGTGTGTACCACAGTACATAGTGTACCACAGTAAAGTGTACCACAGTACATTAGTGTGTACCACAGTACACTAGTGTACCACAGTACATTAGTGTGTACCACAGTACACTAGTGTGTACCACAGTACATTAGTGTGTACCACAGTACATTAGTGTGTACCACAGTACACTAGTGTACCACAGTACATTAGTGTGTACCACAGTACACTATGTGACCACAGTACATTAGTGTACCACAGTACATTAGTGTGTACATTAGTGTGTACCACAGTACATTAGTGTGTACCACAGTACATTAGTGTACCACAGTACATTAGTGTGTACCACAGTACATTAGTGTACTGTGCCGCACAGTGGGTGAAAAACACTGCTGCAGACGATGTAAATATCTGAGAAACTGGAGCCGTTTCAGAGCGACATGAATAATTAATGAGCTGCAAAGAAAAGAGACACATGATCAGCTTCACCTCAGCGGCTCAAAGAAAAGTGAGTAAAGTCTGAGTCTATTGTGTCACTTCAGGGTTTGCAGATTGTGTTTCTTTTAAATAGAAACTGAACCTGAGCCTCAGATCGAGGGACGACTCAAAGACAAAACAATGACACATGCTGTTACTATGACATCGTCTTAGATACAAACCATTATTTAATAGAGACCCTGTTATACATGTTTTTAGTGTGGGAGAACATAAACTCCTCCCCTGGGTCTGCAGTGAATTCCTCTGTGACTCAGAGTTTGGAGCCGGAGGAGAAACATCCGTCTTGTTTTTCCAGACCGTTTGGTTTGGACCAAAGAGTCGAAGGAAAAAGCTCCAAAATGAATCTGGACTTTCTGTAAAAGCTCCAAAGAGTCGAATAATGACTGTACGAACAGCAGGTGGCGCTGTGCAGATGTAACAGCAGGTGGGGCTGTGCAGATGTAACAGCAGGTGGGGCTGTGCAGATGTAACAGCAGGTGGCGCTGTGCAGATGTAACAGCAGGTGGGGCTGTGCAGATGTAACAGCAGGTGGCGCTGTGCAGATGTATCAGCAGGTGGGGCTGTGCAGATGTAACAGCAGGTGGCGCTGTGCAGATGTAACAGCAGGTGGCGCTGTGCAGATGTAACAGCAGGTGGTGCTGTGCAGATGTAACAGCAGGCGGCGCTGTGCAGATGTAACAGCAGGTCTGTGGGCAGTGCTGTGCAGATGTAACAGCAGGTGGTGCTGTGCAGATGTAACAGCAGGCGGCGCTGTGCAGATGTAACAGCAGGTGGGGCTGTGTAGATGTAACAGCAGGTGGCGCTGTGCAGATGTAACAGCAGGTGGGGCTGTGCAGATGTAACAGCAGGTGGCGCTGTGCAGATGTAACAGCAGGTGGGGCTGTGCAGATGTAACAGCAGGTGGGGCTGTGCAGATGTATCAGCAGGTGGGGCTGTGCAGATGTAACAGCAGGTGGCGCTGTGCAGATGTAACAGCAGGTGGCGCTGTGCAGATGTAACAGCAGGTGGTGCTGTGTAGATGTAACAGCAGGCGGCGCTGTGCAGATGTAACAGCAGGTGGGGCTGTGCAGATGTATCAGCAGGTGGGGCTGTGTAGATGTATCAGCAGGTGGGGCTGTGCAGATGTAACAGCAGGTGGGGCTGTGCAGATGTAACAGCAGGTGGGGCTGTGCAGATGTATCAGCAGGTGGGGCTGTGCAGATGTAAGCAGTGGGGCTGTGCAGATGTAACAGCAGGTGGGGCTGTGTAGATGTAACAGCAGGTGGCGCTGTGCAGATGTAACAGCAGGTGGGGCTGTGCAGATGTATCAGCAGGTGGGGCTGTGTAGATGTAACAGCAGGTGGGGCTGTGCAGATGTAACAGCAGGTGGGCTGTGTAGATGTATCAGCAGGTGGGCTGTGCAGATGTATCAGCAGGTGGGGCTGTGCAGATGTAACAGCAGGTGGCTCTGTGCAGATGTATCAGCAGGTGGCGCTGTGCAGATGTAACAGCAGGTGGCGCTGTGCAGATGTAACAGCAGGTGGGGCTGTGTAGATGTAACAGCAGGTGGCTCTGTGCAGATGTATCAGCAGGTGGCGCTGTGCAGATGTAACAGCAGGTGGGGCTGTGCGATGTAACGCAGGTGGCTCTGTGCAGATGTATCAGCAGTGGCGCGCTGTGCAGATGTAACAGCAGGTGGCTCTGTGCAGATGTATCAGCAGGTGGGGCTGTGCAGATGTAACAGCAGGTGGGGCTGTGCAGATGTATCAGCAGGTGGGGCTGTGCAGATGTATCAGCAGGTGGGGCTGTGCAGATGTAACAGCAGGTGGGGCTGTGCAGATGTAACAGCAGGTGGGGCTGTGCCAGATGTATCAGCAGGTGGGGCTGTGCAGATGTATCAGCAGGTGGGGCTGTGTAGATGTAACAGCAGGTGGGGCTGTGTAGATGTAACAGCAGGTGGGGCTGTGCAGATGTATCAGCAGGTGGGGCTGTGCAGATGTATCAGCAGGTGGCGCTGTGCAGATGTATCAGCAGGTGGGGCTGTGCAGATGTAACAGCAGGTGGGGCTGTGTAGATGTAACAGCAGGTGGGGCTGTGCAGATGTAACAGCAGTGGTGCTGTGTAGATGTAACAGCAGGTGGGCTGTGCAGATGTATCAGCAGGTGGGCTGTGCAGATGTAACAGCAGGTGGGGCTGTGCAGATGTATCAGCAGGTGGCGCTGTGCAGATGTAACAGCAGGTGGGGCTGTGCAGATGTAACAGCAGGTGGCGCTGTGCAGATGTAACAGCAGGTGGCGCTGTGTAGATGTAACAGCAGGTGGCGCTGTGCAGATGTATCAGCAGGTGGGGCTGTGCAGATGTAACAGCAGGTGGGGCTGTGCAGATGTAACAGCAGGCGGCGCTGTGCAGATGTAACAGCAGGTGGCGCGTGCAGATGTAACAGCAGTGGGGCTGTGCAGATGTAACAGCAGGTGGGGGCTGTGCAGATGTAACAGCAGGTGGGGCTGTGCAGATGTAACAGCAGGTGGGGCTGTGCAGATGTAACAGCAGGCGGCGCTGTGCAGATGTAACAGCAGGTGGCGCTGTGCAGATGAACAGCAGGTGGGGCTGTGCAGATGTAACAGCAGGTGGGGCTGTGCAGATGTATCAGCAGGTGGGGCTGTGCAGATGTAACAGCAGGTGGGGCTGTGCAGATGTAACAGCAGGTGGCGCTGTGCAGATGTAACAGCAGGTGGCGCTGTGCAGATGTAACAGCAGGTGGGGCTGTGCAGATGTAACAGCAGGTGGCGCTGTGCAGATGTAACCTACTGTCAAAGCCACTGAAGAAGTGAGTCCAGACTCAGAGATCAAACTCTTTTTAAACGGATTTGGACTCAATACTTTATATTTCTTTCACTTAAGTGTAATATTTGAGCAGTATCTGTACTTTTACTCGAGTAATGAAGCTGTACTTTGAGCAGATTGGATTTGTTTCCTGAATGTCCCGGTCGGTCTGTAGACTGTTACAGTAGGATACCGTAGGATAAAGTAGGTTAAAGTAGGATAAAGTAGGTTAAAGTAGGTTAAAGTAGGATACAGTAGGATAAAGTAGGTTAAAGTAGGATAAAGTAGGATAAAGTAGGTTAAAGTAGGATAAAGTAGGTTAAGTAGGTAGGGTTAAAGTAGGATAAAGTAGGATAAAGTAGGTTAAAGTAGGATAAAGTAGGTTAAAGTAGGTTAAAGTAGGATAAAGTAGGATAAAGTAGGTTAAAGTAGGTTAAAGTAGGATAAAGTAGGATAAAGTAGGATAAAGTAGGTTAAAGTAGGATAAAGTAGGTTAAAGTAGGTTAAAGTAGGATAAAGTAGGATAAAGTAGGTTAAAGTAGGTTAAAGTAGGATAAAGTAGGATAAAGTAGGTTAAAGTAGGATAAAGTAGGATAAAGTAGGTTAAAGTAGGATAAAGTAGGTTAAAGTAGGATAAAGTAGGATACCGTAGGATAAAGTAGGATAAAGTAGGATAAAGTAGGTTAAAGTAGGTTAAAGTAGGATAAAGTAGGATAAAGTAGGTTAAAGTAGGATAAAGTAGGATAAAGTAGGTTAAAGTAGGATAAAGTAGGATAAAGTAGGATAAAGTAGGTTAAAGTAGGTTAAAGTAGGATAAAGTAGGATACCGTAGGATAAAGTAGGATAAAGTAGGATAAAGTAGGTTAAAGTAGGTTAAAGTAGGATAAAGTAGGTTAAAGTAGGATAAAGTAGGTTAAAGTAGGATAAAGTAGGTAAAGTAGGTTAAAGTAGGTTAAAGTAGTATAAAGTAGGATAAAGTAGGTTAAAGTAGGATAAAGTAGGATAAAGTAGGTTAAAGTAGGTTAAAGTAGTATAAAGTAGGATAAAGTAGGATAAAGTAGGTTAAAGTAGGTTAAAGTAGTATAAAGTAGGATAAAGTAGGTTAAAGTAGGGTTAAAGTAGGATAAAGTAGGTTAAAGTAGGATAAAGTAGGATAAAGTAGGTTAAAGTAGGTATAAAGTAGTATAAAGTAGGATAAAGTAGGTTAAAGTAGGTTAAAGTAGGATAAAGTAGGTTAAAGTAGGATAAAGTAGGATAAAGTAGGTTAAAGTAGGATAAAGTAGGATAAAGTAGGATAGTGGTTAAAGTAGGATAAAGTAGGATAAAGTAGGTTAAAGTAGGTTAAAGTAGGATAAAGTAGGTTAAAGTAGGGTTAAAGTAGGATAAAGTAGGATTAAAGTAGGTTAAAAGTAGGTTAAAGTAGGATAAAGTAGGTTAAAGTAGGATTAAAGTAGGATAAAGTAGGTTAAAGTAGGATAAAGTAGGATAAAGTAGGTTAAAGTAGGATAAAGTTAGGATAAAGTAGGTTAAAGTAGGATAAAGTAGGATAAAGTAGGTTAAAGTAGGATAAAGTAAGGATAAAGTAGGTTAAAGTAGGATAAAGTAGGATAAAGTAGGTTAAAGTAGGTAAAGTAGTATAAAGTAGGTTAAAGTAGGATAAAGTAGGATAAAGTAGGTTAAAGTAGGTTAAAGTAGGATAAAGTAGGATAAAGTAGGATTAAAGTAGGTATAAAGTAGGATAAAGTAGGATAAAGTAGGTTAAAGTAGGTTAAAGTAGGATAAAAAGGTTAAATAGGAAAAGTAGGAAAGTAGGATAAGTAGGATAAAGTAGGTTAAAGTAGGTTAAAGTAGTATAAAGTAGGATAAAGTAGGATAAAGTAGGATAAAGTAGGTTAAAGTAGGATAAAGTAGGTTAAAGTAGGATAAAGTAGGATAAAGTAGGATACCGTAGGATAAAGTAGGTTAAAGTAGGATAAAGTAGGATAAAGTAGATTAAAGTAGGATAAAGTAGGATAAAGTAGGTTAAAGTAGGTTAAAGTAGGATAAAGTAGGATAAAGTAGATTTAAAGTAGGATAAAGTAGGATAAAGTAGGATAAAGTAGATTAAAGTAGGATAAAGTAGGAATAAAGTAGGTTAAAGTAGGATAAAGTAAAAAGTAGGATAAAGTAGGTTAAAGTAGGTAAGTAGGATAAAGTAGGTTAAAGTAGATAAAGTAGGATAAAGTAGGTAAAGTAGTATAAAGTAGGATAAAGTAGATAAAGTAGGATAAAGTAGGATAAAGTAGATTAAAAAATTAAGTAGGATAAAGTAGGTTAAAGTAGGATAAAGTAGGTTAAAGTAGGATAAAGTAGGATAAAAAAGTAGGTTAAAGTAGGATAAAGTAGGTTAAAGTAGGATAAAGTAGGATAAAGTAGGTTAAAGTAGTATAAAGTAGGATAAAGTAGGTTAAAGTAGGATAAAGTAGGATAAAGTAGGTTAAAGTAGGATAAAGTAGGATAAAGTAGGATAAAGTAGGATAAAGTAGGATAAAGTAGATCTGACAGGTCATTGTTCTGTGGACGAGTCGCTCAGAGAAATGTTTAGTGAATGAGCAGAAACTCAGGAAATTCCTGCTGTCACTGAACTCACCACCACTTTAGCTGTTTACACTGAACCCTTTACAACAATAAGTATATTACTTATTACAGTACAGTATATAGTGTACTGCCATACACTATATACTATCATACACTATCATACACTATATACTATCATACACTATATACTATCATACACTATATACTATCATACACTTACAGCAAACCCTTTACTGCAGCTCACAATACTGCACTACATACAGTGCCTCTGGAAAGTACTAATACACCTTGAACTTTTGCACATTTTGTCATGTTTACAACCCTAAACGTAAAGATTTTATTTTGAATGTTTTACTGAAAGTTCACACACAAGTAACAGACAACTGTGAAGTGAAAGCAAAATGATACATTTTTGATTTTTGATTTGAATATTTTATTTCGAGCTAAAGAAGAAAAGAAAAAACAGAAATATATATATATACATAATAAAAGAAAAAAGAAAAAATAATTTACATACAGCTCGAAAAGGAGTGGGAAGAAGACAAGCTTATTGACTCCCACCCCTGTTCATAAACTTCAATAACAATAACTATAACAATGACTGACAACAGTGCATATTCTTGCCATTTTACAAACAACTATCAACCGAGTTGGTTACATATTAACAAATGCGACACTGCATTATACCAGGTCAACATTCACAGTATCTCACACGCTCAACATACACAGTATCTCACACGCTACAACCAGTGTATTATTTCTGTCTCCCATACAGAATTCATTACCATGTTGGCATTATCGTTGTTCACCATCACCATTACAATCATATAACATACATGATTCTGTTATTTTTCAAAAAACAGAAAAGTGAAAAGTGGGGCGTGCATAAGTATTCATACAGCATGACTTAATACTTTGTGGAACCCCCTTTTGCTGCAATAACAGCAGCAAGTCTTCTGGGGTATGACTACAAGGTTTGCACATGTAGAGACATTTTAGCCCATTCCTCTTTACAAAACAACTCAAGCTCTGTCACATTAGAAGGAGAGCGTTTGTGAACAGCAGTTTTCAGGTCTTTCCACAGATTTTCAATAGGATTTAGGTCAGGACTTTGACTGGGCCATTCTAACACATTCATATGTTTGTTTTAAACCATTCCATTGTAGATTTAGCTTTGTGTTAAGGTCACAGAGACTCAGGACTAACACCTGTACAAATATAACACTCACTTTGTTATCTGACATGATCACAGTAAAGACCAGGCCTGCTCCATGTTCAGATATTTAAAGTGATTTACTTCATTAATGTGAAAGAGCGATACTAAACTTTCAGTAGAAAGAGTCTAAAGTCTGAACATGAACACGCCAGACACACGAGTCCAGCTGCAGGAGGACACGCACACACGCACACACGCACAGCCACGGACACACACACACGCGCACGCACACGCGCACACACGCGCACACACGCACGCACACGCACACACACGCACACACACGCGCACATACGCACACACACGCGCACACACACACACACACACGCACACACCGACAAACAACACGCCTGAACCCAGCACTTTCCTCTAGTCTGGCTTTACCCAAATCTAAAAGCTTCTTGAACAAAGTGACAAAGTAGCGACAAAAATGAGACGTAAACGAGAATGAAAACACAACAAAAACAAACATTGGAAAAAACACAAAAAAGTGATGACAACACGACAACAACATGAGGGAAAAGATCAGTTTAGATGAGTTTACATAGGTCTTAGCTTTCAAATGAAGCGTGACTCTGGCCTATAGGCAGTAAGAAACTTTTAGATTTGGGTAAAGCTGAACTGGTGAAGGCAGAGGAGGTTCAGAATATTTTACACTAATATGAACAGTTTTGAGTCGCTTTGCACATAAAATATACAAAAACACATATTTCTCACAAAAGGAGATTTACCATCTAATATTATTAATACTATTTTGTCGTGTTACACTCATGTTCCTTTGTCATCCCCAGGCTCCTGTGTATGGATATTATTATTATTATTATTATTATTATTATTATTATCATTATTATTATATTATAATTATTATGTCCTTTTGCAGATATTAACAAAAACATTTCCAGCTTCAACTTTACAAACTGCACTGACAATGGAAGAGCTTTAACTTTTCACTGAAGATTTGATGAGACTTGAACTAAAGACTCACCAAAGCAGCTGCTACTGTAATAATACTATTGTGTAATAATAATATTGTGTAATAATACTATTGTGTAATAATAATATTGTGTAATAATAATATTGTGTAATTATAATATTGTGTAATAATAATATTGTGTAATAATAATATTGTGTAATTATAATATTGTGTAATAATAATATTGTGTAATTATAATATTGTGTGATTGGACAATCAAACATGTGAACACAACATGTCTAAAGTCACAAACCACTGATACATGTCTTGCTGTGTGGAAGATTGTGGTGTTGTGTGTATTGTCCCATTCTGATTTTTAGTTTAAAAAATTTACCTATTTCTTGCATTTTTAACTATATGTTGTTATTCTTCATTCACTGTCTTTTATGTCTCTGTGATAGTGTTTTGCTGTATGTTTGTGCCTGTTGTATGTCCTATTCTACCTCTCTTGACATCAACCTGCCATGGGACTACGGATGAAAATTAGCCTATATGGCTAACTCCGGCACATTACATGTTGAAAAAACACATGTTGATTAATGTGCACTGTCCCAATTCAAATAAAGAAATTAAAAAAAATAAAAAATAAAAATAATAATAATAATAATATTGTGTAATAATAATATTGTGTAATAATAATATTGTGTAATAATAATATTGTGTAATAATAATATTGTGTAATTATAATATTGTGTAATAATAATATTGTGTAATAATAATATTGTGTAATTATAATATTGTGTAATTATAATATTGTGTAATAATAATATTGTGTAATAATAATATTGTGTAATACAGGAAGGTTCAGGTCGGTGTACCTTTCGTTCAATCAATTTCAATTTGAAAACGACAATGAAATTACACAGAAATGTGTGCTATCAGCATTTTCATTTCATAAAATGAAACGAAATCACTCAAATTGGCACGTATTTTCATATTTCAATAATATACAAAAACGAAAAAATGAAAATTGAAATCACAGCCTCAGAGCGTCATTATTTTGTTTTATCGATTTGCGTATAGCCGGAGGTTCGGCTGTACGGTTCACATTAAGGTCCGACCTGAAATACAAATTTAGATAAAAACTAACGCGGAGATTGTATACATTGTTCAATTTTCAGTTCTTTGTCCTGGGGTATTAGCACTCCTTTATAATAATTCCTCAGAGATGGGATTGCATGCACGGAGCTAACTACAGCGCTATGCTAGGTGGCCAACGCCAGCGGTTTATTTATCAATATAATGTATACATCTTGCGCATGGCTTGGCTTGTACTTTTCAATTTGATGAAGCAAAATTCTGATCCGTTCTGCACAAGACAGAACAAATATTCAGTATCATAAGTGATCGATGACTCCATAATGTTTCACTAATAATAATACAATTTAACCATTTTTTTTTTCTTTTTTCTTCTTTTTTTTTACAATAAACCGCTGTTTACTAAAGCCGTCCTTGGGGCTATAGAACTGGTCAGCTGGGGAGGTGTTCCAGGTGAGTGCGCAAATGTTGAGAGTCCTAATCTTGAACAAAAACTCGAACATCAAAGTGGAGGAGAGATACGCTCAGGGACAGCACGACCTACGCGCCCCAGGTTGTGCCACCGTCCCAGCCTGCGAACGGCGCACTGGCCACTTGGCACAGTATGTTTAGCTCCGTGCGTAATTGTAGCTAAAGTGCTCGGTCCAATCCATCTCGCAGAATGTCAGATTCTACACAAATGTAGAGAGTCCGCATGTAGGTGGACAGAAGACTCGTGCATTGTTTAGAGGAGGAGAAAGGAGCTCGGGGAAGCGCACGAGTTACGCACTCCAGGTAGTGCCATCTGCGGCCTGCTACGGGCGCGTTGGCCACCTAGCATCTGTAGTTAGCTCCGTGCATAACCAATCCCAGGAATTATTATAAAGGAGTGCTAATACCCCAGGACAAAGAACTGAAAATGAACAATGTATACAATCTCCGCGTTAGTTTTTATCTAAATTTGTGTTTCAGGTCGGACCTTAATGTGAACCGTACAGCCGAACTTCCGGCTATACGCAAATCGATAAAACAAAATAATGACGCTCTGAGGCTGTGATTTCAATTTTCATTTTTTCGTTTTTGTATAATATTGAAATTTGAAAATACATGCCAATTTGAGTGATTTCGTTTCATTTTATGAAATGAAAAATGCTGATAGCTCATGTTTCTGTGTAATTTCATTGTCGTTTTCAAATTGAAAATTGATTGAACGAAAGGTACACGGACCGGTTCAGTCACAGTTTGGACGTTTCAAAAACATGTGGAAGTTAAAAGTGCTTAAATGAGGAGTCGCTGATGGTGGAGAGTTGTTCTTCTTTATGTCTCTTTTAAAGGAATGTTCCTCTCGTCCCTGTGAGACTGTAGTGAGCCTGTAGTGAAACTGTAGTGAGCCTGTAGTGAGACTGTAGTGAGCCTGTAGTGAGACTGTAGTGAGCCTGTAGTTATGAACAGATAAATGTATAAATGTGTAAGTGGAGTCACCTGCAGGAGGTCAGAGCGCCGGGACTGTCCCAACATCGTCCACGGAAAATACAAACATCGTCCACAGGAACAAGAGGTTTATCCAGACGAGACGGAGCTGAGACTAAACTGGAGACGAGAGCGAGAGGAGAGAGGAGAGAGAGAGGAGGGGGGAGGGGAGGAGGGGGAGGAGGGGGAGGAGGGGAGAGGAGAGAGATATGATCGTCTGAGGTGGAGAGGGAGGGGGGGAGGGCCACTGCAGAGACAATAGAGAAAGTGCTGCTGTACCTGATGTGTTTCTGTGAATGAGTTTGTGCTGATGATCATTACACCTGAAGCTTTTGGTGGAACACAAACATGTAAAAACATGTAAACAAACATGTAAACAAACATGGACGTGTAAAGTTAAAGTTATGATGAAATAATGAGAATGTAAAATACAAAGGGGAGGGAAAAGGTGAAACAGATATTTACAGATACAGTGAGCAAAGCCTGATCCTCCTCCTGGTCCCACCACAGCTCTGCTCACGGCGAGGCTGGAGGGGGCGGGGCCTCTGGGACCTCAAGATTCAATACACGATACGATCACCTTACGATACGCCGATACTGCGATCATCGATATACAGTATGGCACAAAATAACGATCACGATGACCTTTATGGACAGAGTCTCTCGGCGCGGGGGCCGGAGGGCGGGGGACCATGTTGTTCTATTGGACCTTCAGCTGCTCTGGGCCGAGTGTGGAGCGGCCGGGATGAGGTTCAGCTCCTCCAAACCCGAGCCCATGGTTCTCCTTGCCCTCTCCAGGTCAGTGGAGAGTCCTCGCCTCAAGTGGAGGAGTTCAAGTATCTCATGTTCTCAGTGAGGGACGGATGGAGCGTGAGATGGATAGACGGATCAGCGTCAGCAGTGAAGAGGGAGCTGAGTCCTTCTACTGTACGTTCCTCACCTTTGGTCTGGAGATCTGGGTAAAGGACGAGATCGTGGATACAAGCGACTGAAATGAGTTTCCTTCACAGGGCAGCTGGGGGTTAGGAGGAGCTCGGAGTGGAGTCTCTGCTCCTTCAGGTCGAGAGGAGCAGCGGAGGCTCAGGCCTCCTGGTCGCCTCCCTCAGGAGGTGTTCCAGGCCTGTCCTTCTGGGAGGAGGCCCAGACCCAGGACACGCTATCGGGACATGTCTCTGTGGCGTCGTCTCGGGATCAGAACAGCTGGAAAGAAGAAGAAGAAGAAGAAGAAGAAGAAGAAGAAGAAGAAGAAGAAGAAGAAGAAGAAGAAGAAGAAGAAGAAGAAGAGATAAACAAACGATGCATACTTTATAGTTTGATTGACAGTTCACGTAGCCAAACACAAGTTAGGCTCTAACAAGTTTGGTTGTAAACGCTACGTCTGTAGAGCGTAGTCACTTTCTCTTCAGTTATCGGGTGTGGAGCAGACCTCGTGGTTGTGGAGCAGACCTCGTGGTTGTGGAGCAGACCTCGTGGGTGTGGAGCAGACCTCGTGGGTGTGGAGCAGACCTCGTGGGTGTGGAGTGGACTCGTGGGTGTGGAGCAGACCTCGGGTTGTGGAGCAGACCTCGTGTTGTGGAGCAGACCTCGTGGGTGTGGAGCAGACCTCGTGGTTGTGGAGCAGACCTCGTGGTTGTGGAGCAGACCTCGTGGGGTGGAGTGACCTCGTGGGTGTGGAGCAGACCTCGGGGTGGAGCAGACCTCGTGGTGTGGAGCAGACCTCGTGGTTGTGGAGCAGACCTCGTGGTTGTGGAGCAGACCTCGTGGGTGTGAGCAGACCTCGTGGGTGTGGAGCAGACCTCGTGGGTGTGGAGCAGACCTCGTGGTGTGGAGCAGACCTCGTGGGTGTGGAGCAGACCTCGTGGGTGTGGAGCAGACCTCGTGGGTGTGGAGCAGACCTCGTGGTGTGGAGCAGACCGTGGGTGGGAGCAGACCTCGTGGTGTGGAGCAGACCTCGTGGTTGTGGAGCAGACCTCGTGGTGTGGAGCAGACCTCGTGGTTGTGGAGCAGACCTCGTGGTTGTGGAGCAGACCTCGTGGTTGTGGAGCAGACCTCGTGGTTGTGGAGCAGACCTCGTGGTGTGGAGCAGACCTCGTGGGTGTGGAGCAGACCTCGTGGGTGTGGAGCAGACCCGGGGGTGGAGGTCGTGGTGTGGAGCAGACCTCGTGGGTGTGGAGCAGACCTCGTGGGTGTGGAGCAGACCTCGTGGGGGGGTTGTGGAGCAGACCTCGTGGTGTGGGGACCTCGTGGGTGTGGAGCAGACCTCGTGGGTGTGGAGCAGACCTCGTGGTGTGGAGCAGACCTCGTGGGTGTGGAGCAGACCTCGTGGTTGTGGAGCAGACCTCGTGGTTGTGGAGCAGACCTCGTGGTGTGGAGCAGACCTCGTGGGTGTGGAGGACCTCGTGGTGTGGAGCAGACCTCGTGGTTGTGGAGCAGACCTCGTGGTGTGGAGCAGACCTTGTGGTGTGGAGTGGACCTCGTGGGTGTGGAGCAGACCTCGTGGGTGTGGAGCAGACCTTGTGGTTGTGGAGCAGACCTCGTGGGTGTGGAGCAGACCTCGTGGTGTGGAGGGACCTCGGGGTGTGGAGCGACCTCGTGGGTGTGGAGCAGACCTCGTGGGTGGAGCAGACTCGTGGGTGTGGAGCAGACCTCGTGGGTGTGGAGCAGACCTCGTGGGTGTGGAGCAGACCTCGTGGTGTGGAGCAGACCTCGTGGTGTGGAGTGGACCTCGTGGGTGTGGAGCAGACCTCGTGGTTGTGGAGCAGACCTCGTGGGTGTGGAGCAGACCTCGTGGTTGTGGAGGACCTCGTGGGTGTGGAGCAGACCTCGTGGGTGTGGAGCAGACCTCGTGGTTGTGGAGCAGACCTCGTGGGTGTGGAGCAGACCTCGTGGGTGTGGAGCAGACCTCGTGGGTGTGGAGCAGACCTCGTGGGTGTGGAGCAGACCTTGTGGGTGTGGAGCAGACCTCGTGGGTGTGGAGCAGACCTTGTGGTTGTGGAGTGACCTTGTGGGTGTGGAGCAGACCTCGTGGTTGTGGAGCAGACCTCGTGGGTGTGGAGCAGACCTCGTGGGTGTGGAGCAGACCTCGTGGGTGTGGAGCAGACCTCGTGGTGTGACCTCTGGGTGTGGCAGACCTCGTGGGTGTGGAGCAGACCTCGTGGGTGTGGAGCAGACCTCGGTGGTTGTGGAGCAGACCTCGTGGTGTGGAGCAGACCTCGTGGGTGTGGAGCAGACCTCGTGGTTGTGGAGCAGACCTCGTGGGTGTGGAGCAGACCTCGTGGGTGTGGAGCAGACCTCGTGGGTGTGGAGCAGACCTCGTGGGTGTGGAGCAGACCTCGTGGGTGTGGAGCAGACCTCGTGGGTGGGGGTGGTGTCCGTGTGCGTTAATGATTAAACCGTAAATATTGGTGAGAAAACAAGAGCACACCAAACTCAAGTTAACTTTATACTGCTTCGATATATTGTGTATAATTGTGCATGCTGTAGGATGTGTCCTGACAATATTATAGGTCAATTTAGCCATCTGCTAACTATGCTAGGTCCCTCTGCTAACTATGCTAGGTCCCTCTGCTAACTATGCTAACAGCCTTGCGGCCTGTCCATAGCCATTAGCACATGACAAAGCTATCCTCGCTTGTTCGCTTGTTATGTTTGTGTTTATATTTTATGACATTAGAATTTATACATATATTTGTATCTGTGTTACAGAACCACACACACATATTCAATAAAGAGACAAACTCTGAATCATCTTCACATTGCCCCCTGGTGGCCACAACATAATAAAACCAGTCAAATTATTCCATCCATCCATTTTCTTCCGCTTTATCCGGGGCCGGGTCGCGGAGGCAGCAGTCTCAGCAGAGATGCCCAGACTTCCCGATCCACGCACACCTCCTCCAGCTGTTCTGGGGACCCACACCTCCTCCAGCTGTTCTGGGGGGACCCACACCTCCTCCAGCTGTTCTGGGGGACCCACACCTCCTCCAGCTGTTCTGGGGGGACCCACACCTCCTCCAGCTGTTCTGGGGGGACACACACCTCCTCCAGCTGTTCTGGGGGGACACACACCTCCTCCAGCTGTTCTGGGGGGACCCCGAGGCGACACCAGGCCAGCTCGGAGACATAGTCCCACCAGCGTGTCCTGGGCCTTCCACGAGGCCTCCTCCCAATAGGACATGCCTGGAACACCTCCCGAGGGAGGCGACCAGGAGGCATCCGGAACAGATGCCCTAGCCACCTCAGCTGGCTCCTTTCAATGTGAAGGAGCAGCGACTCTACCCCGAGCTCCTCCCGGGTAACTGAGCTCCTCACCCGATCTCGGAGGCGCCCAGCCACCCTGCGAATGAAACTCATTTCGGCCGCTTGTATCCGCGATCTTGTCCTTTCGGTCATTACCCAGATCTCATGACCATAGGTAGGGATGGGTACCGAACCCCGGTATCATAACGGCCCGGGGCCACGTGTGCCGGTCCACCCAGACCGATAAGCTCCAGCCTTAACGGTCTTCTTAACGGGGCTGCTGCGCTCAAATAATCACTCCGCCCTCATGGATGCGTTCGCTGCATCGGATCTGTTCATCCCCGCTACCCCACACGAGAGTGCAGGGTGTCCCCCCTGTGCTCTGCCACTGCCCTGTCTCCCCTCTGCAGCCGTGTGCAGCGAGACAGGTGCGCACGCGAAAAAACACGCGGTGTTACGAGCTGCTACCGCTAACCCGCGGTAAAAAAAAAGAAAAGAAGCTAAACGTAGTTTCGGGTGGAGTCTATTTTTCCACAAACGGCGTACACAGTGGCATGTACGTGCACATGCGTGCGCGCTCCCACGTGCACGTCAGCGCTAGCCGGTGTCGACCCCACTGGACACAAGCTGAGAGGCAGAAAACAGTTCATTATTTTACTGCACATTTGGACTCATTTGGAGCTACAGCCAAATCTAACCAACAGCCTTGATTTACTAGACAATAATAATGATAAAAAAAAAAAAAAAGCGACGTAAGTTAAGTATTTTAACTCCCATATATTAAGTGTATGCGCAAAGTGGAAATGAAATGTAGAGTAATAAATAAATAATATAGACCAAGGATTAATGCCTACGTATACGGTAGTCTCAATCTACCTGTATATACAGTATATTTTTCTGTTAAAGTACCGATAAGAGTACCGTTAAAGTAATAAGGAGTATCGATAAATCCTTAACGATACCCATCCCTAACCATAGGTGAGGGTGGGAACGTAGATCGATCGGTAAATCGAGAGCTTTGCCCCCTGACTCAGCTCCCTCTTCACCACAACAGTCCGATACAGCGACCGCATCACTGCTGACGCTGCACCGATCCGTCTATCGATCTCACGCTCCATCCGTCCCTCACTCGTGAACAAGACCCCGAGATACTTGAACTCCTCCACTTGAGGTAAGGACTCCCCACCGACCTGAAGCGGGGAAGCCACCTCTTTCCGGTGGAGAACCATGGCCTCAGATTTGGAGGTGCTGATCCTCATCCCGGCCGCTTCACACTCGGCTGCAAACCGCCCCAGTGCGCGCTGGAGGTCCTGATTTGATGAAGCCAACAGAACAACATCATCTGCAAACAGCAGAGATGAGATCCTGAGGTTCCCAAACCGGACACCCTCCGGCCCCTGGCTGCGCCTAGAAATTCTGTCCATAAAGGTAATGAACAGAACCGGTGACATAGGGCAGCCCTGGCGGAGACCAACACGCACCGGGAACAAGTCTGACTTACTGCCGGCAATGCGAACCAAGCTCCTGCTGCGGTCATACAGGGAACGGACAGCTCTCCCCAAAACACACATATTTGTGTCTTTACACGAACAACAAGTAACACAGAACATACAAAGACACAATGTTTCACCAGGGGGCGCTGTAACCCGGGCTGTGACTCCTGCGTTTCATGTTTTGCTGAAACTGTTTGTTTTCTCGGAGTCGTTCTCTCACTCTGAAATAAATGAGCTGTTTGTTCTGGAGCAGTGCATCATGGGAGTCGCGGTCCGCTCCATCCGTCTTTAAAACTGAAAAAACACTTTATTGATGTGAGGAAAGAGACGAGTGAAACGAAGCTCAGAGGGTTTATGTTTCTGCAGTTTAACCTCAGGGACGAAACATTTCTACAGTCAGAAGTTCCTCCTCACACTGAAACATAAAGTCTTCTTTTCTTTACAACATTTGAAACGACCAATAAACACTTTGAAGAAAGAAAACGAGCGAACACAAAGAACTCAGGCTGGTGAATCCGACAGAAGACGTTCTTTCTTTTCATCAGGGTCAGAGATTTAAAGCAAACCTCTGGGACCATGTTGATCAGACATTTCTCTGCAGTGGACAGTAGGGGGCGCTCTCTGGCTTCAATTAACTAAAACATCTGACCTGAAGATCCTTAAAAACAACATCTTATATTTGTTTGTGAACAGTTTCAAAGACATCCTTCCTCCTTCACCTTTACTTTACCTTTACTTTACCTTTACTTTACCTTTACTTCACTTACTTACCTTTACTTCACCTTTACTTACCTTACCTTTATTTATACCTTTACTTTACTTTACTTCACCTTTACCTTTACTTTACCTTTACTTCACCTTTACCTTCACCTTACCTTTACTTTACCTTTACCTTACCTTTACTTTACCTTTACTTCACCTTTACCTTTACTTTACCTTTACTTTACCTTTACTTACCTTTACCTTTACTTTACCTTACCTTTACTTTACCTTTACTTTACCTTTACTTCACCTTTACCTTTACTTTACCTTTACTTCACCTTTACCTTCACCTTACCTTTACTTTACCTTACCTTACCTTACTTTACCTTTACTTTACCTTTACTTACCTTTACCTTTACCTTTACTTACCTTACCTTTACTTACCTTACTTTACCTTTACCTTTACTTCACATTTACCTTTACTTTACCTTTACTTCACCTTTACCTTCACCTTACCTTTACTTTACCTTTACCTTACCTTTACTTTACCTTTACTTTACCTTTACTTTACCTTTACCTTTACCTTTACTTCACCTTACCTTTACTTTACCTTTACCTTACCTTTACTTTACCTTTACTTTACCTTTACCTTTACCTTTACTTTACCTTACCTTTACTTTACCTTTACTTTACCTTTACCTTTACCTTACTTTACCTTACCTTTACTTTACCTTTACTTTACCTTACTTACCTTTACTTTACCTTTACTTACCTTACCTTTACCTTACCTTTACCTTACCTTTACCTACCTTACCTTTACTTTACCTTTAGTTTACCTTTACCTTACCTTTACTTTACCTTACCTTACCTTACCTTTACTTTACCTTTACTTTACCTTTACCTTTACTTAACCTTACCTTTACCTTACCTTTACCTTTACTTTACTTTACCTTTACTTACCTTTACTTTACCTTTACTTTACCTTTACTTTACCTTTACCTTTACTTACCTTTACTTTACCTTTACTTACCTTTACCTTTACTTTACCTTTACTTTACCTTTACCTTTACCTTTACCTTACCTTTACTTACCTTTACTTTACCTTTACCTTACCTTTACCTTTACTTTACCTTACTTACCTTTACTTTACCTTTACTTTACCTTTACTTACCTTTACTTTACCTTACTTACCTTTACCTTTACTTACCTTTACTTACCTTTACCTTACTTAACCTTTACCTTTACCTTACCTTTACTTTACCTTTACTTTACTTTACCTTACCTTTACCTTTACCTTACCTTTACTTTACCTTTACTTTACTTTACTTACTTTACTTCACCTTTACCTTTACTTACCTTTACTTAACCTTTACCTTTACCTTACCTTTACTTACCTTTACCTTACTTACCTTTACTTTACCTTTACCTTACCTTTACCTTTACTTTACCTTTACCTTACCTTACCTTTACTTTACCTTTACTTTACCTTACTTACCTTTACCTTACCTACTTTACTTTACCTTACCTTTACCTTTACTTACCTTTACCTTTACTTACCTTACTTTACCTTTACTTACCTTTACCTTTACTTTACCTTTACTTACCTTTACTTTACCTTTACTTTACCTTTACTTACCTTACTTACTTACTTTACCTTTACTTTACCTTTACCTTTACCTACTTTACCTTACTTTACCTTTACCTTTACTTTACCTTTACTTTACCTTTACTTTACCTTACTTACCTTTACTTTACCTTTACCTTTACTTTACCTTTACTTTACCTTTACCTTTACTTTACCTTTACTTACCTTTACCTTACCTTTACCTTTACTTTACCTTTACTTTACCTTTACTTACCTTTACCTTTACTTTACCTTACTTTACCTTACTTTACCTTTACTTTACCTTTACCTTACCTTACTTTACCTTTACTTTACCTTTACTTCACCTTTACCTTTACTTTACCTTTACTTAACCTTTACCTTTACCTTACCTTTACTTTACTTTACCTTTACTTTACTTTACTTTACCTTTACTTTACCTTTACTTTACCTTTACTTTACTTTACCTTTACTTTACCTTTACCTTTACCTTTACCTTTACTTTACCTTACCTTTACTTACCTTTACCTTACCTTACTTTACCTTACTTTACCTTTACCTTTACTTTACCTTACTTCCTTTACCTTTACTTTTATCTTTACTCCTCCACATAAAGCCCATGTCGTGGAGGTCGCTGGTTCTTTTCCACTGTGTTTTACCTCCTGCCAGGCTCCGCCCCCTCCTCTTATTTACGCTCAGAGCTGCAGATACTTCACCAACTACTGCATTACTGCGTCAGGTACTGCATATATTACTACACTCAAATACTTCACCAGGTACTGCATTACTGCGTCAGGTACTGCATATATTACTACACTCAGATACTTCACCAACTACTGCATTACTGCGTCAGGTACTGCATATATTACTACACTCAGATACTTCACCAGGTACTGCATTACTGCGTCAGGTACTGCATATATTACTACACTCAGATACTTCATCAGGTACTGCATTACTGCATCAGGTACTGCATTACTGCATCAGGTACTGCATTACTGCATCAGGTACTGCATATATTACTACAGAGTTTGTCCTGGAGTTTCAGAAAATCTGAACAAAGATTTAAAATCATCTCCATTTCCGCGAGTCTTTTAAACAGATCCGTGACTTTACCTGAATCTAAAAGCTTCTGGCCTGAGTTTACAGCGTCTAGGTCAGAAGTAACGCCTCATTTGAAAGCTAAGACCTTGTGTTGTTGCTGAAGCTTTTAGATTTGGGTAAAGCTCAGTGAGGGTTAAGGTTCGTCACATGAAGCTTTTGTCGATTAAAGATTGTTTTAACTCAGGTAAGAAACAGATACTACTGTCTGGTTTCCCCTAACACTAAAAACATGTACAATAGGACTCCCCTGAAAAAGGTCAATAAAATAAAAAAAAATGTACTGTTTAACTGTTTGCACACAGACACTTGAGGCCTGTCTACACTGGCCACTGACAGACTCTTGTTTCTTATGAAGCACAAACTTTGCTCTGCAGTGTTTCTGTCCTCAGTGTTTCTGAGAGTGAATTTCTCCATCGTGAGATCAATAAAGAATTATCTAATCTTAATTATAAACCAAAACCCTTCTCATTAGGATTTGTGCAGGTCATGAGACGTGTTTTACCTTTCAGTGTTGGAGAAATTATTCCTCAAATGTGTCCCGGTTTTTAAGTTGGGAAATCTGGTCACCCACCAATAAAATAAAAGAAATCTCCTTGAAGTTTCACCCTGTAAAACATTTTTTAAGAAGATTCAAGAAAGACTTGGATTAATTGCACGTTTTGTGGATCCTGAAACTGTTTCTCATTTATTTTGGTCCTGTTCAATAATTCCGAAATTTTGGAAAGATGTGACGCGTCTTTTTGTCTCCAAGTTATGCAACATTTACAAAATGTATTATGAACATGTTGCTCTTGGGTTCTTCCTATTATATCATAAGTGTAAATGTGCAAACAAAAACCCTGTGTTTTATGTTTTCAGAAAGAACTTGATATGTATATAAAAAGCATTGAGCCATGTACTAACAGAAAGGCTGCTAAAACTATGGGAGGCCGTTTAGGAAAAAACACATTACAAATGTGAAAAAACACAACAAAAACCATAGGTTTACACATTAGATGGCGCACTTGTACATTGATCGTGTTTGAAACACATTAAAGTACACTGAATACACAATAATGAAGAGCAAATGTACATTAAATCTGCCATTCAAATTAAAAATGCATTATTTTTTTTTTATTTACAGCGAAAATCTTGAAAATGCTGGTCTGGTTTTTCACATCAAAAAAACTTTTTTTTTATTTTTTTCAAAAGTTCACCTCAGGTCTTTATTTTTCATTGTTCATTATGTATTTAGTTGTTTTTTTTACATTGGAAAAAATATATATATATTTAAAAAAAAGAGGTGGGTGCAGCCGGAAGTTGATTGTTGTGACCGGAAGGTACCTGCTGTTGCCGGTGTTCCGGTTCTCGCCGTGACCATGTCACGATGTGATTACATTTGCGCGAGCACGGCACATGGATATTTCATAAAATATTGTAGCTAGCTGTGCGCCACCATGGCCAATTAGCTGTTGTGGACCTGCTGTCTCCCCCTGAAGTCGACAGGAACAGGAAAGGATTGCTACGAAAATTGTGTATAATGTTCATGATGACTGTACTGACATTGAGATAAAAGGTAATAACGGCTTCCGTCTTACCATATGAGTGCATTGGCGTCTTTTACACTACACGCAAAGAATAATAATTAAAAGAATAATCACTCTCTCAACCAGTCTCGAACTCACTCCACGTGTTTGAAAAAGGTGTGCTTCAGGACACTTGCGCTAACCCCTACACTACTACAGCACCACACCAAGTGTTGTCTTAATGCTTGTATTTATCAGATATTCTGTACCCATCAAAGCAAGTCATGCCATTCCATCGGCCATGTCAAAATGTGACAGTCACCAATTGACGTGATGTTATTAATTGTACGACGAGGCTGCGTCCTTTCCTCATCCTGTTAATGCATATATGTGCGCCTGACATCGCTGGTGACACTGTTTGCAGCAGTTGGCTGTCGGTAGGGATTTACGATCTAAAAGCCACAAAATAGCATAAACTTTAATCAACATGGTGGCCTATGCACCCATTTGACCACGGCGTGTCGCTGTTTGAATTTCGACGGAGCAGAGCTGAAAAGATTGCGCCATAAATGCAGAGCTGAACTTTACGCCTATTCAGGATTCCTCTTAATAGGTTTGATGTTAATGATGAGGAGATGATGCTTGTATGGGGCCTCTTGTTAAAAAGTCATCTGCACAAATAAGCTAAATTCCATAGGCAAACGTTTGTAGTACAACAGCGACACATCACATCGTGACAAGGTCACGGCGAGAACCGGAACACCGGCAACAGCAGGTACCTTCCGGTCACAACAATCAACTTCCGGCTGCACCCACCTCTTTTTTTTTTTTTAATATTTAACTATTTTTCCAATGTAAAAAAAAAAACAACTAAATACATAATGAACAATGAAAAATAAAGACCTGAGGTGAACTTTTGAATTTTTGATGTGAAAAAACCAGACCAGCATTTTCAAGATTTTCGATGTAAATTTAAAAAAAAATGCATTTTTATTTGAATGGCAGATTTAATGTACATTTGCTCTTCATTATTGTGTAGGCAGTGTATTTTAATGTGTTTCAAACACAATCAATGTACAAGTGCGCCATCTAATGTGTAAACCTATGGTTTTTGTTGTGTTTTTTCACATTTGTAATGTGTTTTTTCCTAAACGGCCTCCCATATAAAACCATTGAAATCTGGTCACAATATATGTAGATTATATTTATTTTTTGTTTATTTCCCTTCCCCCTGGCAAGTTTGATGTATTTTGCACAATTTACCTCTTGTGTTTATTATAAAATGCCTGTGCAACTTTTCAATAAAATAAATAAATAAATAAATACAAATCTACGGAATGATAATAAACACGTGATTTTCAAAACAAAGCCTTCAACTTTCAAATGAACATAAATATTATACTTATATTTGATGTCATTATATACGTTTCTTTTAAAGAATGTCTTACAGATAGTTTTTATTAATTCTAAAAATATAAAAAAAAAATATCGGCGCTCGTGGGCCGGATGTTGGGTCTGGCGTCACTTCCTCCGTCTGCATCGTGCTTCCGGGTTGGGTTCTCACACGTGAATCTCTCAAAACACCGGAATATCAGCGGATTAAAGGTAATTCACTTTTATTGTATTATTATTAACTCAAACCTGTTCATGTCCGAGACTTTAGAACAAAAGAAACATCAGAGCCTTTAGTGAAATAAACACTTTAGCGCCAGTTTCTCTGTTTAACCTCTTAGCCCCCGCCTTAACCGAGGGCATTTTACCCAAATCTAAAGCATCAAAACAGCCACAAAACGAGACGAAAACGCAACAAACAAAGCCACAAAAGAGCAGCAAGAAAGTGATTAAAAAAAGTCTGGAGAAAGATCCGTTTAGCTGCATTATCTTTGTATTTGTGAGAAAATAAAGACGCGCCATGAACGAGAGAAACTCACATGGATGAAATGAGTCGCTCAGATCAGCCCAAAGCAGCAGAGAGAGTTTTACTTTGTGTCGTATTTACTTCATACAAACGTGAATCTGTCACAGGCTCAGATTTGGCCTCACTTCTCTCTCTGATGTGTGTGAGTAAAAGCATTTAAATGCTGTTAAAGTCTAAGTTTAAAGATGATGATTGTATCGTTAATAATCTGTATCTGTTCAGCTCAGGAAGGACTTGTTTGTATCTAAAGTCAATGTAATCTAGACCTGATCATTGATTATGTTATGTAAATGTGTATTGAATTGAATATGGGGTTAGCAATTATAAGCTTCAGCCGACTCCATTTGAGCATCCACAACTGTTTATTGATTTTGAAAGACAAAAACGAATGAAAAATTGCTCAAATAAACTAAACTATAAATCGTAAATTAAAAAAAAGTTCTTTTTAAAACAAACATTGACTTTAATATTTGGAAACAGCCGGACTTTCATCGTGACTCACCTGCAGATTCATCCTTTAACTAAAGAGTTACTTGAATAAAATCTCGTGTTTGTAAGGAGGAGGAGGCGGAGTCTGTGGTCGGGCAGGTCAGTGTTATAAGGAGGAGGCGAGTCTGTGGTCGGGTGGGTCAGTGTTTATAAGGAGGAGGCGGAGTCTGTGGTCGGGCAGGTCAGTGTTTATAAGGGGAGGCGGAGCCTGTGGTCGGCAGGTCAGTGTTTTATAAGGTGGAGGCGGAGCCTGTGGTCGGGTGGGTCAGTGTTTATAAGGTGGAGGCGGAGCCTGTGTCGGGCGGGTCAGTGTTTATAAGGAGGAGTGGAGCCTGTGGTGGGCGGTCAGTGTTTATAAGGTGGAGGCGGAGCCTGTGGTCGGGGGGTCAGTGTTTATAAGGTGGAGGCGGAGCCTGTGGTCGGGCGGGTCAGTTTATAAGGAGGAGGTGGAGCCTGTGTCGGGCGGGTCAGTGTTTTAAGAGGAGTGGGCCTGTGGGGGTGGGTCAGTGTTTATAAGGTGGAGGCGGAGCTGTGGTCGGGCGGGTCAGTGTTATAAGGAGGAGGTGGAGCCTGTGGTCGGGTGGGTCAGTGTTTATAAGGTGGAGGCGGAGCCTGTGGTCGGGCGGGTCAGTGTTTATAAGGAGGAGGCGGAGTGAATTAACCCTTATTATTAAACGTGTTTTCCTCAGAGATCGTGACGATGACGTCGCTGTCGCTGCAGCTGAAGCGTCTGGCTCTGCCTCAGACCGACCCAAACCTTTCATCAGGAAAGAAGTCGCGTCGTTTCTGTTCGAGCCCAAAGATGCGGCGACAATGGATCGATCCACTTCTACGCCCTGGGTACCATTACTCCTGATGCCTTTTACTCCTGATGCCCCTTTACTCCTGATTTCTATTTCCCCTTATTTTCTCCACATTTCTTGACATTGGAGATGAAGTCATTATTGTAATTTAGCAGATCTTCCATCAGCAGTTTCCTTATGATCCTGTAGACGACATATTGCCCAGCTCTAATAATAATAACCCTAATGTCCTCCTCTCCCCCCCTCTCTCTCCCCCCTCTCTCCTCCTCTCTCCCCCTCTCTCCCCCCTCTCTCCTCCTCTCTCCCCCTCTCTCTCCTCCTCTCCCCCTCTCTCTCCTCCTCTCCCCTCTCTCTCCCCTCTCCCCCCCTCCCCCCTCTCTCCCCCCTCTCCTCTCTCCCCCCCTCTCTCCTCCTCTCCCCCCCTCTCTCTCCTCCTCTCCCCCCTCTCTCTCCTCCTCTCCCCCCTCTCTCTCCCCTCTCTCCCCCCTCTCTCTCCCCCTCTCTCCCCCACAGGCTGCACAGGGCTGGACGAAGCTCCTGGGAATAGAACCGTCTCTCTCTGAGTTCCAGCAGACCCTGTTCAGTTCCTCCTCCCTGACACTAGAGCGCAGCGTTCAGTCCAAAGAACAAACCGTAAACTGGACCACGACATCGGCCTCTTCCTGCGGAGGGCGTGTCCGTACTTTCCTGCTGAGGCCGACCACAAGTGCCTGAGTGGCTCATCCACAGGTAGGGCTGTGTTAATGTGTGGTGCAGGTTCCATATCCACCTGTTAATTATATCCATCTGTTTAATTATATCCACCTGTTTAATTATATGCACCTGTTTAATTATATCCATCTGTTTAATATATCCATCTGTTTAATTATATCCACCTGTTTAATTAGATCCACCTGTTTAATTAGATCCACCTGTTTAATTATAATGTTAATGTGTGTGCAGGTTCCATATCCACCTGTTTAATTATATGCACCTGTTTAATTATATCCATCTGTTTAATTATAATAATAATAATGTTAATGTGTGCAGGTTCCATATCCACCTGTTTAACGTGGACGACCTCGTGGCCTTTGCTTTGCCGTATCACGACACAAACCTGTTCGTCCGAGTCGTTCAGCTGCTGCAGATCGATGAGCCCAACAACAAGTGGAACTGGCTCCACTGTCTGCAGGTACGAGGAGGGGAGGGGTCTGACTCAGAGAGAGGGGGTCTGAGGGGAGGGGTTCTGACTCAGAGGGAGGGGGTCTGAGGGGAGGGGTCTGACTCAGAGAGAGGGGGTCTGAGGGGAGGGGTCTGACTCAGAGGGAGGGGGTCTGAGGGGAGGGGTCTGACTCAGAGGGAGGGGTCTGAGGGAGGGGTCTGACTCAGAGAGAGGGGTCTGAGGGGAGGGGTCTGACAACGGGGGAGCATCTGCTCTGACCTGTGGTCCTCTTGTTCCCACAGAAAACCCGGCGTTCTCTGTTCCCGCTGACACTCGTCACTCACTGCTACAAGACCTGGCTTCATGGATCATCTGTGACCTGGGTCCTCAGCTCCATCCAGGGTACAGGCCACCTTAGGGCGGGGCAGATTAATCAATTTATTTTTTGATAAATAATTTGGATGTTTTAAAATCTTTGTTACAACTGGCACAGAGACTGTTCAGCAGTTAGGGTAACTAGCCATAAGGAAACTATCAATGGGTCCATCTATGTGCTTGGATCAAATCACAGCGAGCATTTAAAATGTTGCCAGTCATAGAGTTGTGGTATTACTTACTTATGTTTTACTGCAATGTTAATGCAGGTATTTGCCAAGCTCTATTGCTGTGTAGTGAAGATTTAAAACAGGGAAATCTTACAAGTATTTGACAATTTACAGCCTTTGCTTGGTTAATGTGCTCATATCAAAGGTTTTTTTGAAATGTACTCCCTGGATAGATTTCAGAATATGTTGTCACCACTGATGAGCAGTTTGGAATTGATTATGTGCATCTATGCCATGAAGAGGCTGTGGCGAAGTACAGAGGCAGAACCTCAAATGTTTCTGATGCTTCTTGGATGCCTCTAAAAACGTTTGACCGCATTAATTCATGGCACAGTGTTTGAAAACACGTGCCCTGCAAAACAGCGAGGGGTCAAACATGCAGTTTAGATGGGGGGAAGTGAGACGAGGGTGGTATCCTGTCTCCCATGCTTTTAAACTTTACATGGGAGATCTCTCCCGAACATTGAAAAAACTGTAAGACCGGCTGCATGGGGGAAAGGACTATTAAACCATCTACTTATTGCACTTGTCGAGGGGAACTGGCAGTTATGGAAAAAACTGAGTACCTCAGTCACATGATCAGGAGTGACCTCTCAGATAATGATTGACTCCAGAGGCATCTGTAAATTATTTATGCACAAGCTAACATGCTGGTATGAACATTTGGAACGTGTACAGAAAATGTAAAAATAGCCTTGTTTAAAGCGACTGCACACGCTCTACCACTGCCCCCCGTGTGTGCTACACAAAAGCTTACATCTCACAAGTTACAAGTAGCACAACGGTGCCTTTTAGGATTCTTTTGAAAGTCCCAGGGCAGTCAGTGTTTTGTGCAGAAATAATGTGAGCCACACATAAACGCTTGTAATAAGAAATGTTTATAAATTATGATTGAGACTCATGGACTCGCAAAATGAAAGATAATGTTTTATACCGGCCTGACCAGAGCAGTATCAGGTACAGCTCGGTGCTTTGCTTATATATCGTCATTCCCTGTTTTTATTTGTCTATAAAGAATAATATTCAGTTTTTTTACACTGATGACCTTAGATGCTTTTTGTCCAAGGTCTGTTGATTGCACTTTAACTAAAAACATAAATATATCATTTTTATTAATTTACAGTCAGTTGTTTTGTTTAAGGGAGGGGGGGGGGCAGCTTTAAAAGGGGTTAGGAGGTTAAAGGTTTCTCTCTCCACCATTATTCTCCTCGGCGGTGCCACAGGGTTTAAAGTGTATATGTTTGGTTCCAGGCGTTCTCCTCACGGTGCACAGGGTTAAAGTGTATATGTTTGTTCCAGGCGTTTCTCCTCACGGTGCACAGGGTAAAAGTGTTCTTGTTTGTTCCGGCGTTCTCCTCGCGGTGCACAGGGTTTAAAGTTTTCTTGTTTTGTTCCAGGCGTTCTCCTCACGGTGCACAGGGTTAAAGGTTCTTGTTTTGTCCAGGCGTTCTCCTCGCGGTGACAAGGGTTAAAGTGTTCCTTGTTGTTTCCAGGCGTTCTTCCTCGCGGTGCACATGGGGTTAAGTTGTATATGTTTGTTCCAGACCGTTCCTCACGGTGCATCAGGGCGTTAAAGGTGTTTCTTGTTTGTTCCAGGCGTATCTCCTCACGGTGAAGGGCGTTAAAGTGTATGTGTTTGTTCCAGGGCGTATTCTCCTCACGGTGCACAGGGGTTAAAGTGTATTGTTTGTTACAGGCTTCTCCTCACGGTGCACAGGGGTTAAAGTGTATATGTTTGTTACAGGCGTTCTCCCACGGTTGCACAGGGGTTAAAGTGTTCTTGTTTTGTTTCCAGGCGTTCTCCTCACGGTGCACAGGGTTTAAAGTGTTCTTGTTTGTGTTACAGGCGCTCTCCTCACGGTGCACAGTGGTTAAAGTGTTGTTGTTTGTTCCAGGCGTTTCCTCACGGTGACAGGGTTAAAGTGTATAGTGTCCCAGGCGTCTCCTCCACGGATGCACAGGGGTTAAGTGTTCTTGTTTGTTACAGCGTTCTCCTCACGGTGCCAGTAAAGTGTATATGTTTTGTTCCAGGCTCCTCCTCACGGTGCACAGGGGTTAAAGTGTATATGTTGTTCCAGGCGTTCTCCTCACCGGTTTGCACAGGGGTTAAAGTGTATATGTTGTTCCAGGCGTTCTCCTCACGCGTGCACAGGGGTTTAAAATTGTATATGTTGTTACAGGCGTTCTCCTCACAAGTGCACAGGCGGTATAAAGTGTTCTGTTGTTCCAGGCTTCCTCGCGTGCACAGGGGTTAAAGTGTTGTTGTTGTTCCAGGCGTTCTTCCTCACGGTGCAACAGGGTGTAAAGTGTATATGTTTGTTCCAGGCGTTTTCCTCACGGTGCACAGGGTTAAAAGTGTTCTTGTTTGTTACAGGCGTTCTCCTTCACGGTGCAAACAGGGGTTAAGTGTATATGTTTGTTACAGGCGTTCCTCTCACGCGTGCACAGGGGTAAAGGTTCAGTGTTTGTTACAGGCGTTCTCCTCACGGTTGCACAGGGTTAAAGTGTTCTTGTTTGTTCCAGGCGTTTCCTCACGGTGCACAGGAGGTTAAAGTGTTCATTTGTTACAGGCGTTCTCCTCACGGTGCACAGGGTAAAGTGTTCCTGTTTGTTCCAGGCGTTTCTCCTCACGGTTGCACAGGGTTAAAGTGTTCGATGTTTGGTTTACAGGCGTTCTCCTCACGGTGCACAGGGGTTAAAGTGTATATGCTTGTTCCAGGCGTTCTCCTCGCGGTGCACAGGTTAAAGTGTATATGTTGTTACAGGCGTTCTCCTCACGGTGCACAGGGGTTTAAAAGTGTATATGTTTGTTCCAGGCCTTCTTCCTCGACGGGCACAGGGGTTAAGTGTATATGTTTGTTCCAGGCGTCTCCTCACGGTGCACAGGGTTAAAGTGTTGTATATGTTTGTTCCAGCGTTCTCCTCGCGGTGCACAGGGCGTAAAGTGTATATTGTTACAGGCGTTACTCCTCACGGTGGCACAGTGGGTTAAGTGTATATGTTTGTTCCAGGCGTTCTCCTCACGGTGCACAGGGTTAAATGTTCTTTGGTTCTGTTCCAGGCTTCTCCCTCACGGTTGCACAGGGTTAAAGTGTTCTTGTTGTTCCAAGGCGTTCTCCTCACGGTGCACAGGGTTAAAGTGTATGTGTTTGTTACAGGCGTTCTCTCGCGGTGCACAGGGAGTTAAGTGTATTGTTGTTACATGGCGTTTCTCCTTCACGGTGCACAGGGTTTAAAAGTGTTATATGTTTTGTTACAGCGTTCTTCTCACGGTGCAACAGGGGTTAAAGTGTTGTTGTTCCAGGCGTTCTCCTCACGGTGCACAGGGGTTAAAAGTGTATATGGTTCTGTTACAGGCGTTCTCCTCACGGTGCACAGGGTGGTAAGTGTTGTTTTGTTCCAGGCGTTCTCCTCACGGTGCACAGGGAGTTAAAGTGTATATGTTTGTTACAGCGTTCTCCTCACGGTGCACAGGGGGTTAAAGTGTTTGTTTGTTCCAGGGCGTTCTCCTCACGGTGCACAGGTTAAAGTTTCTTTTGTTCCAGGCGTTCTCCTCACGGTGCACAGGGGTAGTCTGTTCTTGTTGTTCCAGCCGTTCTCCTCACCGCGTGCAAGGGTTAAAAGTGTTCTTGTTTGCTTACCAGGCGTTCTCCTCGCCGGTGCACAGGCTGTTAAAGGTTATGTGTTTGTTCCAAGGCGTTCTCCTCGCCGTGCACAGGGTTAAAGTGTATATGTTTTGTTACAGGCGTTCTCCTCACGGTGCACAGGGTTAAAGTGTATGTCGTTGTTCCAGGCGTTCTCCTCACGGTGCACAGGGGTTAAAAGTGTTCTTGTTTGTTCCAGGCGTTCTCCTCGCGGTGCCACAGGGTTAAAGTGTTCTTGTTTGTTCAGGCGTTCTCCTCACTGTGCACCAGGGTTAAAGTGTATATGTCTTGACAGGCGTTCTCCTCACGGTGCCACAGGGGTTAAGTGTTCTTGTTTGTTCCGGCGTATCTCCTCACGGTGCTACAGGGTTAAAGTGTTGTTGTTTTTCCAGGCGTTCTCCTTCACGGTGCACAGGGTTAAAGTGTTCTTGTTTGTTCCAGGCGTTCTCCTCACGGTGCACAGGGGTTAAAGTGTTGTTGTTTGTTCCAGGCGTTTCTCCTCACGGTGCACAGGGGTTAAAGTGTTGTTGTGTTTTCCAGGCGTTCTCCCTCGCGGTGCACAGGGGTTAAAGTGTATATGTTTGTCTCAGGCGTTCTCCTCACAGTGCACAGGGTTAAAGTGTATATGGTTTGTTCCAGGCGTTTTCCTCACGGTGCACAGGGTGTTTAAAGTTGTATATGTTTGTTACAGGCGTTCTCCTCACGGTGCACAGGGGTTAAAGTGTTCTTGTTGTCAGGCGTTCTCCCTCGCCGGTCCACAAGGGTAAGTGTATATGTGTTGTTAGGCGTTCTTCCTCACGGGTGCACGGGTTTAAAGTTGTTCTTGTTTGTTCCAAGGCGTTCTCCTCACGGTGCACCAGGGTTTAAAGTGTATATGTTTGTTACAGGCGTTCTCCTCGCGGGTGCACAGGGGTTAAGTGTATATGTTTGTTCCAGGGCGTTCTCTCACGGTGCACCAGGGAGTTAAAGTGTTCATGTTTGTTCCAGGCGTTCTCCTCACGGTTGCACAGGGGTTAAAGTGTTTCTTGTTTGTTCCAGCGTCTCCTCACGGTGGCACAGGGGTTAAAGTGTATATGTTTGTTATCAGGCGTTCTCTCACGGTGCACAGGGCGGTTAAAGTGGTATATGTCTTGTACAGGCGTTCTCCTCACGGTGCACAGGGGTTAAAGTGTATATGTTTGTTCCAGTGCGTTCTCCTCACGTTGCAAGGGTTAAGTGTATATGTGTTCCAGCGTTCTCCTCACGGTGCACGGGGTTAAATGTTCTTGTTGTTACAGGCGTTCTCCTCACGGTGCACAGGGGTTAAAGTGATATATGTTTTGTTCCAGGCGTTCTCCTCACGGTGCACAGGGGTTAAAGTGTTCTTGTTTGTTCCAGGCGTTCTCTCACGGTGGCACAGGGGTTAAAGTGTATATGTATTCCAGGGCGTTTCCTCACGGTGCACAGGGGTTAAAGTGTATGTGTTTGCCAGGCGTTCTCCCTCACGGTGCACAGGGCTGTTTAAAGTGTATGTGTTTGTTCCAGGCGTTTTCCTCACGGTGCACAGGGTGTTAAAAGTGTATATGTTGTGCCAGGCGTTCTCTCACGGATGCAAACAGGTTAAAGTGTATATGTTTTGTTCCAGGCTTATTCTCCTCACGGTGCCAGGGTTAAAAGTGTAATGTTTGTTACAGGCGTTCTCCTTCACGGATGCACAGGGTTAAAGTGTTCATGTTTGTTCCAGGCTTCTCTCACGGTGCCCCCACAGGCGTTAAAGTGTATATGTTTGTTCCAGGGCGTTCTCCTTCACGGTGCACATGGGGTAAAGTGTATATGTTTATTCCAGCGTTTGCTCCTCACGGTGCAGCAGGAGGTTAAAGTTATGGTGTTTGTTTACAGGCGTTTTCTCCTCACGGTTGCACAGGGGTTAAAGTGTATATGTTTGTTTCAGGCTTTCCTCACGGTGCACAGGGGTTAAAGTGTTCTTGTTTGTTCCGGCGTTCTCCTTCACGGTTGTCACAGGGGTTTAAAGTGTATTGTTGTTCCAGGCGTTCTCCTCACGTGCAACAGGGTTAAAGTGTATATGTTTGTTACAGGCCGTTCTCCTCACGGTGCACAGGGGATTTAAAGTGTTCTTTCTTGTTTGTTCCAGGCGTTCTTCCTCACGGCTGCACAGGGGTTAAAGTGTCTTGTTTGTACAGGCGTTCTCCTCACGTGCAACAGGCGGTTAAAGTGATCTTGTTGTTCCAGGCGTTCTCCTCGCGGTGCACAGGGGTTAAAGTGTATATGTTTTGTTCCAGGCCGTTCTCCTCGCGGATGCACAGGGGTTAAAGTGGTATATGTTTGTTCCAGGCGTTCTTCCTCACGGTGCACAGGGGTAAAGTGTATATGTTTGTACAGGGCGTTTCTCCTCACGGTGCACAGGGGTTAAAGTGTTCTGTTTGTTCCAGGCGTTCTCCTCGCGGTGCAACAGGCGGATTTAAAGTGTATTATGTTTGTTTCCAGGCGTTCTCCTCACGCGTTGCACAGGGGTTAAAGTGTCTTGTTTGTTTCCAAGGCGTTCTCCTCACGGTGCACAGGGGTTAAAGTGTAGTATGTGTTGTCCAGGCGTTCTCCTCACGGTGCACAGGGGTTTAAAGTGTATATGTTTGTTCCAGGCGTTCTCCTCGCGGTGCACAGCGGGTTAAAGTGTATATGTTTGTTACAGGCGTTCTCTCGCGGTGCCACAGGGGTTTAAAGTGTAATGTTTGTTACAGGCGTTCTCCTCACGTGCACAAGGGTTTAAAGTGTTCATGTTTGTTCCACGGCGTTCTCCTCACGGTGCACAGGGGTTTAAGTGTTCTTGTTTGTCAGGCTTCTCCTCACGGCATGCAACAGGGTTAAAGGTGTTCTTGTCTGTTACAGGCGTTCTCCTCACGCGTGCACAGGGGTTAAAGTGTTCATGTTTGGTTCCAGGCGTTCTCCTCGCCGGGTGCACAGGGGTAAAGTGTATGGTTTGTTCCAGGCGTTCTCCCACAGTGCAACTCAGGGGTTAAGTTGTATATGTTTGTTACAGGCGTTCTGCCTCACGGTGCACAGGGGGTTAAAGTGTTCATGTTTGTTCCAGGCTTTCTCCTCACTGTGCACAGGGGTTAAAGTGTTCATGTTTGTTCCAGCCGTCTCCTCACGGTGTGCCAGAAAGTAAAGTGTATGTGTTTTGTTTCCAGGCCGTTCTCCTCACAGGTGCACAGGGAAAGATGTATAGTTTGCTTCCAAGGCGTTCTCCCTCACGTGCACAGGGGTTTTAAAGTGTATGTGTTTGGTTCCAGGCGTTCTCCTCACGCGTGCCAGGGGTTAAAGTGTAACTGTTTGTTCCAGGCGTTCTCCCCGCGGTGCACAGGTTAAAGTGTTTCTTGTTTGTTCCAGGCGGTTCTCCTCACTGTGCACAGGGTAAAGTGTATATGTTTGTTAACAGGCGTTCTCCTCACGGTGCACAGGGGTTAAAGTGTTTCATTTGTTCCAGGCGTCTCCTCGCGGGCACAGGAGAGTTAAAGTGTATGTGTTTGTTCAGGCCGTTCTCCTCACGTGCACAGGTTAAAGTGTTCATGTTTGTTCAGGCGTCTCCTCGCGGGCACAGGGCGTTAAAGTGTATGTGTTTGTTCCAGGCGTTCTCCTCACGGTTGCACAGGGGGTTAAAGTGTATGTGTTTGTTCCAGCTTCTCCTCACGGTGCACAGGTTTTAAAGGTATGTGTTTGTTCCAGGCGTTCTCCTCACGGTGCACAGGGGTTAAAGTTTGTTCTTGTTGTTCCAGGCGTTCTCTCGCGGTGCACAGGGGTTAAAGTGTATTTGTTCCAGGCGTTCTCCTCACGGTGCACAGGGTTTAAAGTGGTATGGTTGTATCCAGGCGTTCTCCTCACGGTGCACAGGGTTAAGTGTTTGTCCAGGCGTTTCTCCCATCGCTGGTGCACAGGGGTTTAGGTTTCTTGTTTGTTCCAGGCGTTCTCCTCACGTGCACAGGGGTTAAAGTGTAAGTGTTGTTCCAGGCGTTCTCCTCACGGTTGCACAGGGGTTTAAGTGTTCTTGTTTTTCCAGCGTTCTCCTCGCGGTGCACAGGGGTTTAAGTGTTCTTGTGTTCCAGCGTTCTCCTCAACGGTGCACAGGGGTAAAGTGTTTTGTTTTGTTCCAGCGTTCTCCTCACGGTGCACAGGGGTTAAGTGTTCATGTTTGATTCCAGGCGTTCTCTCGCGGTGCCACAGGGGTTAAAGTGTATGTGTTGTTCCAGGCGTTCTCCTCACGGTGCACAGGGGTTAAAGTCTGTATGTGTTTCTGTTCCAGGCGTTCTCCTCACGGTTGCACAGGGTTAAAGTGTTGTTGTTTTTCCCAGGCGTTCTCCTCACGGTGCACCAGGGGTTAAAGTGTATGTGTGTTTACAGGCGTTCTCCTCATCCGGTGCACAGGGGTTAAAGTGTTATGTGTTGTTCCAGGCGTTCTCCTCACGGTGCACAGGGAGGTTTAAAAGTGTATGTGTTTGTTACAGGCGTTCTCCTCACCGGTGACAGGGGTTAAAGTGTTCATGTTTGTTCAGGCGTTCTCCTCACGGTGCACAGGGGTTAAGTGTAATGTGTTTGCTTCCAGGCGTTTCCTCACGGTGCACAGGGGTTAAAGTGTATGTGTTTGTTCCAGGCCGTTCTTCCCTCACGGTGCACAGGGTTAAAGTGTATGTGTTTGTTCCAGCGTTCTCCCACGGTGCACAGGGTTAAGTGTTCATGTTTGTTACAGGCGTTCTCCTCACGGATGCACAGGGTTTAAAGTTTCTTGTTTGTTCCAGGCGTTCTCCTCGCGGTGCACAGGGGTTAAAGTGTTCATGTTTTTACAGCGTGTTTCTTCCTCACGGTTGCACAGGGTTTAAGTGTTCTTGTTGTTCCAGGCGTTCTTCCTCACGGTGCACAGGGGTTAAAGGGTTCTTGTTTGTTACAGGCGTTCTCTCGCGGTTGCACAGCGGGTTAAAGTGTTTCTTGTGTTCCAGGCGTTTCTCCTCGCGGTGCACAGGGGTCTAAGTGTTCTTGTTTGCTTACAGCGTTCTCCTCGCGGTGCAAGGGGTTAAAGTGTTCTTGTGTTACAGGCGTTCTTCCTCACGCGTGCACAGGGGTTAAAGTGTAATTTATGTTTGTTCCAGGCGTTCTCTCACGGTGCCACAGGGCTGTTAAAGTGTTCTTGTTTGTCTAGGCCGTTCTCCTCACGGTGCACAGGGGTTTAGTGTTCTGTTTGTTCCAGGGCGTCTCCTCACGGCCCGCGGCGCCTCCCGCTCAAGAGTCTCTTCTCGTTTCTTCGCCCTCCAATTAGTCTCCGCCCTGGACTCCGCCCCCTTCCGTCACAGACGCCCATGCATCACAAAGTTGCTTGCCGTACGTCCAGGCGGGCCTGAGTCTCCTCTGCTGGACTTCAGGCCGGTTCCCTCATTGGTTCTCTGTCAGCTCGCCGTTGAGAAGGTCGTCATGGAGACGGCGCTGGTGCAGGCGCTCGGCCTCGGCCTGAGCAGTCGCTCCTCAGGGAGCGCTCAGACCCTCAGGACCCTTCGGAGCCGCCGCCCGGGCTCCTCAGGGAGACTCTGGAGCGCTCGTTCGATTCTGCTGCAGAACCAGGAACACGCGGCGCCTACGAACAAGTGAGGGCACTTTACCATCGTTTATTATACATGGTTTATGTTTAAAAATGTGCCGGAAATTGTTTAAACTATAAGTCGCACTTTCTTCATTAGTTTAGCTTCTATATCAAGTCTATCATTTTCATGTTTGTTATTTTCACACTGTCGGCCGCTAGAGGGCGCTCTAGGCTGGGTGTCCCTGCTGCTCTGAAGATTAAAACTGAAGGATCAAAAAACTAAAGTCCTAATGAGATAAAACAGGAAGTGATTCAAAGTCTTATTAGATTAAACAGGAAGTGATTCAAAGTCTTAATGAGTAAAACAGGAAAAGTGATTAAAGTCTTATTGAGATAAACAGGAAGTGATTCAAAGTGTCTTATTGAGTATAAACAGGGAATGATTTCAAAGTCTTATTGAGATAACAGGAAGTGATTCAAGTCTTAATTGAGATAAACAGGAAGTGATTCAAAGTCTTAATGAATAAACAGGAAGTGATTCAAGTCTTATTGAGAAAACCGGAAGTGATTCAAAGTTCTTATTGAGATAAACAGGAAGTGATTTCAAAGTCTTAATGAGATAAACAGGAAGTGATTCAAAGTCTTATTGAGATAAACAGAAGTGATTCAAAGTCTTATGAGATATAAAAGGAAGTGATTCCAAAGTCTTAAGAGATTAAACAGGAAGTGATCTCAAAGTCTTATTTGAGATTAAACAGGAATGATTCAAAGTCTTAATGGAGATTAAACAGGAAGTGATTCAAAGTCTTATGAGAAAAAAGAAGTGATTTCAAAGTCTTATTGAGAAAAACAGGGAAGTGATTCAAAGTCTTATGAGATAAACAGGAAGTGATTCAAAGTCTTATTGAGATAAACAGGAAAGTGACTCTAAAAGCGTTTTGTCCCCAGGGGCTTCTGGCTGCTCTGCTCGTTCCAGACCTGGTTTCTTCTCTGGAGGGAATGGCTCAGACTCACAACGTGTCTCGCTGTGCGGCCACCTGCTGCCGCCCACACCTTGCTGAACTGCAGCTATCCACACTCGGGTGAGTCTTGGAGCTCCTGCACCTAAAGGGTTATTACAAAGGTCTGCGCAGACTCTGCAGCCCAACTCTGCAGCCGACCTCCTCCAGAACCCTGCTGAAGCCTCTGTCCCTCTGGAAAGCGCGAGCTGCAGCTAGCCTCGCAGGTAAAAAACACCGCTGGACTTTCTGCTCGGAGAATCAGAGCTCAACGGCGCCCCTGCTGTGTGTCTGCAGGCAGCTCCTAGAACCTGTACCTGGTCCCAGGCCGCCGCTGTCAGAGGAGGAGCTCGAGGGTCGAACCGAATGACTGCACTGATCCGGTCTTCGAGGCAAAGTGAGTCTGTGAGGGAGGGGCCTCCCTGTTGAGGGAGGGCCGCCCTGTGAGGAGGGGCCCGCCCTGTGTAGGGAGGGGAGGGCCGCCCTGTGAGCGGAGGGGAGGGGCGCCCTGTGAGGGAGGGAGGTCAGGCTGTGAATGAGAATAACATGTACAATAGGTCTGGGAATGAGGAATGAAAGCCGTCACAATCACAGGCAGGAAATAATTGGTCCATAAACGATATTATGAGGACCTTTTAACGCCACAGAAACAAAACAATCAACATGGAATACAATGACACTGAGAGAGACAGTTCTGACTCGTTACGCCCCCTGTCTTCTCTCAGTTCTTGACTCGTTAGCGCCCCCTGTCTGTCTCTCTCAGTTCTGACTCCGTTAGCGGCCTCCTGGTCTGTCCCTCTCAGTTTCTGACTCGTTGCGCCTTCCTGTCTGTCTCTCAGTTCTGACTCAGTTAGCGTCCTTCCTGCTGTCTCTCTCAGTTCTGACTCGTTAGCCGCCCCCTGTCTTCTCTCACAGTTACAGCGAGTCTCTGCGATCCGAACGCTGCTCGTCTCGAGTTTTCTGAACTGGACGAAAGAAACAAAACCTCTGTTTACCGACTCCGGTCTACGGCGACGAGCGGGAAGTTCCAGGTACTAACGGAAATACTACTACATACTGCCAAATACTACTACTGCAAATACTGCCAAATACTACATACTGCAAATACTACATACTGTATTTGCAGTCTGCTACAAATAATCCTGCTTTTCGATATCAGTAGAAATGAAAACCTTTTTTTGTGTTCATCAAACTGGTGTCTGTAAAGCTCACCAGCGGGACAGTCAGGGATCTCACATTTTTTCTGCTTTAAAAAGAAATATAAACAGAATAAAAAATCCAGTATCTGAAGTGTTAGAAACGTCCTTATACATGCATTTCCAAATGACATCACGCATAGTTCGCGCGGCCATTTGAATTACGGAAGTTAGCATAATGCAGTAACTACAACACGTACAATATCTCTACTCAGGATGAAATAAAAGAAACTGACTGGACCCAGTGGTGTTTTTTATGTCCTCGTAATCATTGCTCAGAGATAAACAGTTTTAAAAACGGGAAACCAGAGCGCACGTTTATGTTGATATAAGCAAGCTAATTGTGGCTCAAGACGTAGCAGCTCAGTTCTGTCGAGCCACAGCAGGATTACTAAAGATCTGCTTCACTTGAAGACTAAACTAACTCATCAAAGAGGAAAACAGAAAACCTTTCTCTGGGATTTTTACAGTTTGTCATGTCAAACAAGAGTCTCAGTCTGAGTCAGTGTTTAAGCTGCTCAACACGGTTAGCATGCTACGGTTAGCAAACTGTTCATCAACTGCAATGGCTTCAGCACGAACATGTATGAACACTGAGGACATACTACAATAACAGCTCTGACCTCTGATCACATGGTTATCTAAGGCTCAGGGCTTTCCCTTGGAAGGTCAGAGCCTGACTTGTTGAAGCTAAATGCTAATGTTCATGCTAACGCCTTAAACACTTGACTCACTGCTTTCTTCACATAAACGTGCGTCTCTGGTTCTGTTGTTTTTACTGTTATCTTCATGAGCAATGCATTACAAGTACATAAAATACCACTGTCGATCAGTCGTCTTCATTTTCATCCTGTAGTAGAGATATTATTACATATTGTTACTGCAAATTCTACTTCGGTATTCAAAATGGCCGCCATAACAACAAAAGTCCATGACTGAAAGGCATGTAATAAACAGGTCTATTGTTCCGTGTTCCAGGTGGTGGAAGACTCGACTCGTCGCTGCTCTAGTCTGGGTTCATCCTCAGGCTTCGCTGCCGAGTCTTGGCTCTGGATTCAGCTGCCAGGCTCTCGCTCTCGGACAGGTCTGTGTGACCGAATATCTGAATCCCAAACGTATGTCGTGCTCTGCGTTTCAGGGACAGTCATGACCTGCTTGTTTTATATGTTTTGTTTTGTTCTGCGTTCAGGGAACAGTTGACCTGCTGTTTATATGTTTTGTTTTGTGCCTGCGTCAGACAGTCTGACCTGCTGTTTTATATGGTTTTGTTTTGTAGCTGCGTTCAGGGACAGTCTGACCTGCTGTTTATATGTTGTTTTGTGCTGCGTTCAGGGACAGGTCTGACCTGCTGTTTTATATGTTTGTTTTTGATGCTGCGTTCAGGGACAGTTGACCTGCTGTATTTTTTTCTTTTTTTTTTTTTATTATATATTTACAGTCTGACCTGCTGTTTATATGTTTTGTTTATGCTGCGTTCAGGACAGTCTGACCTGCTGTTTTATATGTTTTGTTTTGTGCTGCGTTCAGGGCAGTCTGACCTGCTGTTTTATATGTTTTGTTTGTGCTGCGTTCAGGGACAGTCTGCACCGTGTTCTATTATGGTCTTGTCTTGTGCTGCGTTCAGGGACGTCTGACTGCTGTTTTATATGTTTTGTTTTGTGCTGCGTCAGGACAGTCTGACCTGCTGTTTTATATGTTTTGTTTTGTGCTGCGTTCAGGAAACAGTTCTGACCTGCCTGTGTTATATGGTCTTGTTTTGGTGTTGCGTTCAGGGACAGTCTGACCTGCTGTTTTATATGTTTTGTTTTGTGCTGCGTTCAGGGACAGTCTGACTGCGTTTTATATGGTCTTGTTTGTGTTGCGTCAGGGGACAGTCGACCTGCTGTTTTATTGTTTTGTTTTGTGCTGCGTTCAGGGACAGTCTGACCTGCTGTTTTATATGTTTTTGTTTTGTGCTGCGTTCGGGACAGTCTGACCTGCTGTATATGTTTTGTTTTGCTTGCGTTCAGGGACAGTCTGACCTGCCTGTTTTATATGTTTTGTTGTGTTGCGTTCAGGACAGTCTGACCTGCTGTTTATATGTTTGTGTTGCGTTCAGGGACAGTCTGACCTGCTGTTTATATGTATTTGTTTTGTGTGCGTTCAGGGACAGTCTGACCTGCCTGTTTTATATGTTTTGTTTTGTGTTGCGTATCAGGGACAGTCTGACCTGCTGTTTTATATGTTTTGTGTGCGTTCAGGGGGACAGTCTGACCTCTGTTTTATATGTTTTGTGTTGCGTTCAGGGACAGTCTGACCTGCTGTTTTATATTGTTTTTGTTTTTGTGCTGCGTTCAGGGACAGTCTACCTGCTGTTTTATATGTTTTGGTTTTGTGTTGCGTTCAGGGACAGTCTGACCCCCCCACATGCTGTTATTATGTTTTGTGTTGCGTTCAGGGACAGTCTGACCTTGCTTTGGTTTTATTGTTTTGTTTTGTGTTGCGTTCAGGGACAGTCTACCTGCTGCTTTTATATGTTTTTGTTTTCTGTGGTGCGTTCAGGACAGTCTGACCTGCTGTTTTAATGTTTTGTGTTTGCGTTCAGGGGACAGTCTTGACCTGCTGTTTTATATGTTTTGTTTTTGTGTTGCGTTCAGGGGACAGTCTGGACCTGCTGTTTTATATGTTTGTTTTGTGTGCGTTCAGGGACAGTCTGACCTGCTTGTTTATATGTTTTGTGTCCATGCGTTCAGGGACAGTCTGACTTGCTGTTTTATATGTTTGTTTTGCGTCTCAGGCGACAGTCTGACCTGCTGTTTATATTGTTTTGTTTTTGCGTTCAGGACAGGTCTGACCTGCTGTTTTATATGTTTGTTTGTGGCTGCGTTCAGGGACAGTCTGACCTGTGTTTATAGTTTTGTTTTGTGCTGCGTTCAGGGACAGTCTGACCCCATGCTGTTTATATGTTTTGTTTTGTTGCTTGCGTTCAGGGACAGTCTGACCTGCTTTTATATGGTCTGTTCTTGTGCTCGCGTTCAGGGACAGTCTGACCTGCTGTTTTATATGTTTTGCTTTATGTGCTGCGTTCAGGGACAGTCTGACCTGCTGTTTTATATGTTTTGTTTTGTGCTGCGTTCAGGGACAGATCTGACCTGCTGTTTTATATGTTGTTTTGTGCTGCGGTTCAGGGACAGTCGACCTGCTGTTTTATATGTTTTGTCTTGTGCTGCGTTCAGGACAGTCTGACTGCTGTTTTATATGTTTGTTTTTGTGGCTGCGTTCAGGGACCAGTCTGACCTGCTGTTTTATATGTTTTGTTTTGTGCTGCGTCAGGGACAAGGTCTGACCTGCTGTTTTTATTTTTGTCTTGCTGCTGCTGTTCAGGGACCAGTCTGGAACCTGCTGTTATTAATATGTTTTTTTGTGCTGTGTTCAGGGGACAGTCTACTGCTGTTTATATGTTTGTTTTGGCTGCGTTCAGGGACAGTCTGACCTGCTGTTTTATATGTTTGTCTTGTGCTGCGTTCAGGGGACAGTCTGACCTGCTGTTTTTATATGTTTTGTGTGCTGCCGTTCAGGACAGTCTGACCTGCTGTTTTATATGTTGTTTTGTGCTGCGTTCAGGGACAGTCTGACTGCTGTTTTTATATGTTTTGTCTTGGCTGCGTCAGGACGTCTACCTGCTGTTTATATGTTTTCTTGTGCTGCGTTAGGGACAGTCTGACCTGCTGTTATATGTTTTGTCTTGTTGCTGCGTTCAGGGGGACAGTCTGACCTGCTGTTTTATTATGTTTTGTTGCTGCGTTCAGGGACAGTTCTGAACCTAGCTGTTTTATATTGTTCTTGTTTGTGCTGCCGTCAGGGACAGTCTGACCTGGCTGTTTTATATGTTTGTTTGTTGCTTGCGCTTCAGACAGTCTGACCTGCTGTTTTATATGGTCTTGTTTTGCTGCTGCGTCAGGACAGTCTACCTGCTTTATATGTTTTGTGCTGCGTTCAAGGGACAGTCTTGACCTGCTGTTTATATTGTTCTGTTTTGTGCTGCGTTCAGGACAAGTCTGACCTGCTGTTTTATATTGTTTTGTTTTGTGCTGCGTTCAGGGACAGGTCTGACCGTGTTGTTTATATGGTTCTTGTTTGTGCTTGCGTTCAGCGGACATCTGACCTGCTGTTTTATTTGTTTTTGGTGCTGGCGTTCAGGGACAGTCTGACCTGCTGTTATATGTTTGTCTCTGTGCTGCGTTCGGGACAGTCTGACCTGCAGTTTATATGGTCTTGTTTTTGTGCTTGCGTTCAGGGACAGTCTGACCTGCTTGTTTTATATGTTTTAGTTTGTGGCTGCGTTCTAGGGACAGTCTGACCTGCTGTTTATATGTTTTGTGCTGCGTTTCAGGGACAGCTGACTGCTGTTTACATGTTTTGTGCTGCGTTCAGGACAGGTCTGACCTGCTGTTTTATCATGGTCTTGTTTTGTGCTGCGTTCAGGGACAGTCTGACCTGCTGTTTTATGATGTTTTTTGTTTTGTGCTGCGTTCTAGGGACAGGTCTGTGAGATGTGGAGTTTGTGAAGAGCTCCGTGTTTGAGCGACTGAAGACGACGATCCCAGTGTGGTGTCTGCGGCGCTCACTTTTGTACTTACAGGACTGCAAATACTTCAAATTACTACTGCAGTACTACTACACTACTTGCAGGCAAATTGATAAAACCTTTGTAAAATGTATGAGTATGATATTTGGGACCTTTCAAAATAAAAGCCGGAAGTGATGGGGACTTCCTGTGTTAGAAAGAGGAACTGAAGATGAACCTGGCCGTTTGTCGTCTCTTGAAACTGGGAGGATTCAGGTCGCAGAGTTCGTTTTGAAACCTCAAATGTATTTTTGCAGCCGTGACCTAACCTGTGGCTGGTTTTCAGGAACAGGAAGAAAATCAGGGCTGTGCTGCAAAATGGCAGATGGATTAATTTTATATAATATACATTAACCCGATATTAATGATTATAGTTTTTTTTTTTTAACCAGGAAAGTCCCTTTTTTTTGAATCGATTTTTATATACATACATACATACATACATACATCATAACATACATCATCATACATTTCACTTTATTCCCCTATGTCCCTCATCAGCGGATTATAGAGCAGAACTTTAGGAGATAGAGTGTGTTTGTGTTTGTAGCAGCTGCTGGGACTCGCTGGATCCTGAAGAGGCGGCGTCTGCGCTGCTGTTCGCTGCTCTGCACAGAGCTCAGGATTCCTGGCGCCGCGGACTGGTCAGTGAAACTCACCACAGCGTGCTAAACCTCAGATTTAAAACCTGTGTGCCTCCGCTCTAACCCCTGTTGGCCTCTGCTCTAAACTCCCCGTGTCTCCTGCTCTAACCCCTCGTGTCTCCTGCTCTAACCCCTGTTGTCTCCCTGCTCTAACCCCTGTGTCTTCCTCCTTGCTCTAACCCTGTGGCCTCCTGCTCTAACCCCTTGCCTCCTGCTCTAACCCCTGTGGCCTCCTGCTCTAACCCCTGTGCCTCCTGCTCTAACCCCTGTGCCTCCTCCTGCTCTAACCCCTGTGCCATCCTGCTCTAACCCCTGTGCCTCCTGGCTCTAACCCTGTGCCTCCTGGCCTCTAACCCCTTGTGCCTCCTGCTTAACCCCTTGTTGCCTCCTCCTCTGCTCTAACCCCTGCTGCCTCCTGCTCTAACCCTGTGCCTCTCTTGCTCTAACCCCTGTGCCTCCTGGCCTCTAACCCCTGTGTTCCTGCTCTAACCCTGTGCTCCCTGCTCTAACCCCTGTGCCTCCTGCTCTAACCCTGTGTCTCCTCCTGCTCTAACCACCTGTGTCTCCTGCTCTTAACCCCTGTGCCTCCTTGCCCTCTAACCCCTGTTGCCTCCTGCTCTAACCCCTGTGCCTCGCTGCTCTAACCCCTGTGCCTCCTTGCTCTAACCCCTGTGTCTCCGTGCTCTAACCCCTGTGCCTCCTGCCTCTAACCCTGTGCCTCCTGCTCTTATTTTTTTTACCCCTTTGTGGTTCTCCTGCTCTAACCCTGTGCCTCCTTCCTGCTCTAACCCCTGTTCTCCTGCTCTAACCCTGTGCCTCCTGCTCTAAACCCCTGTGTCTCTGCTCTTAACCCCTGTGCTCCTCCTGCTCTAACCCCGCTGTCTTCCTGCTCTAACCCCTGTGGCCTCCTCCTGCCTCTAACCCCTGTGCCTCTGCTCATTAACCCCTGTGCCTCCTGCTCTAACCCCTGTGTCTCCTGCTCTAACCCCTGTGCCTCCTCTCTAACCCCTGTGCCTCCTGCTCTAACCCCCTGTGTCTCCTGCTTCTACCCCTGTGCCTCCTCCTGCTCTAACCCCCTGGTGTCCTCCTGCTCTAACCCCTGTGCCCCTCCCTGTCTAACCCCGTGTCTCCTCTCTAACCTGTGCCTCCTCCTGCTCTAACCCCTGTCCTCCTCCTGCTCATAACCCCTGTGCCTCCTCCTGCTCTAAAACCCTGTTTCTCCTGCCCTCTAACCCCTGTGCCTCCTGCTCTACCCCTGTGTCTCCTGCTCTAACCCCTGTGTGCCTCCTCCCTGCTCTAACCCCCTGTGCCTTCCTGCTACTAACCCTGTGCACTCCTGCTCTAACCCCTGTGCCTCCTGCTCTAACCCCCTGTTGCCTCCTGCTCCTAACCCCTGTGCCTCCTGCTCTAACCCCTGTGCCTCCTTGCTCTAACCCTGTGCCCTCCTGCTCAACCCCGTGCCTCCTGCTCTAACCCCTGTGTCTTCCTCCTTGCTCTAACCCTGTGGCCTCCTGCTCTAACCCCTTGCCTCCTGCTCTAACCCCTGTGGCCTCCTGCTCTAACCCCTGTGTCTCCTGCTCTAACCCCTGTGCCTCCTCCTGCTCTAACCCCTGTGCCTCCTCCTGCTCTAACCGCCTGTGCCTCCCTCCTGCTCTAACCCCTGTGAGTCTCTCACCTCTAACCCCTGGTCACTCACTCTCTAACCCCTGAGCCACTCACTCTCTAACCCCTGAGCCTCTCACTCTCTTAACCCCTGAGTCTCTCCTGCTCTAACCCCTGTGCCTCCTCCTGCTCTAACCCTGTGCTCCTGCTCTAAACCCCTGTGTCTCCTGCTCTAACCCCTGTGCCTCCTCCTGCTCTAACCCCTGTTGCCTCCTGCTCTAACCCCTGTGCCTCCTGCTTCTAACCCCTGTGCCTCCTGCTCTAACCCCTGTGCCTCCTGCTCTAACCCCTGTTGCCTCCTGCTCTTAACCCCTGTGCTCCTGCCTCTAACCCCTGTGCCTAATGCTTCTAAACCCCTGTGTCTCCTGCTCTAACCCTGTCCTCCTCTGCTCTAACCCCTGTGCCTCTCCTGCTCTAACCCCTGTGCCTCTCCTGCTTCTAACCCCCGTTGTCTCTGGCTCTAACCCCTTGTGCCTCCTGCTCTAACCCCTGTGCCTCCTGCTCTAACCCCGTGTCTCCTGCTCTAACCCCTGTGTTCTCCTCCTGCTTCTACCCCTGTGTCTCTCCTGCCTGCTAACCCCTGTGTCTCCTCCTGCTTAACCCCTGTGCCTCCTCCTGCTCTAACCCCTGTGTCTCCTGCTTAACCCCTGTGCCTCCTGCTCTAACCCCTGTGTCTCCTCCTGCCTCTAACCCCCTGAGCCTCCTCCTGTCTTAACCCCTGTGTCTCCTCCTGCTCTAACCCCTGTGCCTCCTCCTGCCTCTCAACCCCTGTGCTCCTCCTGCTTCTCCCCTGTGCCTCTCTGCCTCTAACCCCTGTGCCTCCTCCTGCTCTAACCCCTGTAGCCTCTCCTGCTCTAACCCTGTGCTCCTCCTGCTTTAACCCCTGTGCCTCCTCCATGCTTCTAACCCCCTGTGCCTCCTCTCTGCCTCTAACCCTGTGCCTCCTCCTGCTCTAACCCCTGTGTCTCCCTGCTCTAACCCCTTGTGCCTCCTCCTGCCTTCACCTTCCTGTGTCTTCCTGGTGCTTCACCTCCTGCCTTCTCCTTGGTGCTTTCGCCCTCCTGTGTCTCCTGTGCTTCACCTCCTGTGTTCTCCTGGTGCTTCACCTCTGAGCCACTCCACTCTCTAACCCCTGAGTCTCTCACTCTCTAACCCCTGAGCCTCTCACTGCTCTAACCCCTGTGCCTCTGCTCTAACCCCGTGTCTCCTGCTCTAACCCCTGTGCCTCCTCTGCTCTAACCCCTGTGCCTCCTCCTGCTCTAACCCTGGTCTCTCACTCTCTAACCCCTGAGCCACCTCACTCTCTAACCCCTGAGCCACTCACGTCTCTAACCCCTGAGTCTCTCCTTCTAACCCCTGAGCCCTCTCACTCTCTTAACCCCTGTGTCTCCTTGCTCTAACCCCTGTGCCTCCTCCTGCTCTAACCCCCTGTTCTCCTTGCTCTAACCCGTGTCTCCTCTGCTCTAACCCTGTGCCTTCCTGGTGCTTCACCTCCTGTGTCTCCTGGTGCTCCAACCTCCTGTGTTCTCCTGGTGCTTCACCTCCTGTTTCTCCTGGTGCTTCACCTCCTTGTCTCTGGTGCTTCACCCCTGTTGCTCCTCCTGCTGCTACCCCGTGTCTCCTCCTGCTCTAACCCCTGTGTCTCCTGCTCTAACCCCTTGTTGCCTCCTGCTCTAACCCCTGTGCCTCCTGCACCTCCCTCGGAGCCCGTTGGCCAGGCCGCGGTTGCGTTCACTGTCCTTCTCTCCGCGGGACGTTCGGACGCCGACCGCCTGTTTCCTTCAGGCTCTCCTCTCGCGGTGCCTTCAGGGACCTCGGACTCGGTGCGGTTTAACCTGGCCTGAGTCTGTCCAGCAGTCAGTCCTGGAGCAGCACCCGCTCACGCCGGATGGAAGATCAGGTACAGCTCCACGCATACGGCTCTCTCTGCTCCGACACGCTCTCTCGCTCCGATACGGCTCTCCTGCTTCCGATACGGCCTCTCGCCCGATACGGCTCTTCCTGCTCCCGATACGGCTCTCTCTGCTCCGATACGGCTCTCTCTGCTCTGATACGGCCTCTCTTTCTCCGATACGGGCTCTCCTGCTCCGATACGGCTCTCTCTGTCCGATAACGGCCTCTCTCTGCTCCGATACGGCTCTTCCTGCTCCGATACGGCTCTTCTGGCTCCGGATACGGCTCTCTCTGCTCCGAATACGGCTCTCTCTGCTCGATCCGGCCTCTCTGCTCCATACGGCTCTTCCTGCTCCCATACGGCTCTCCTTCGATTACGCCTCTTCTCTCCGATTACGGCTTCTCATCTGCTCCGATACGGCTCTCTCTCTCCATACGGCTCTCTCTGCTCCGATACGGCTCTCTCTGCTCCGATACGCTCTCTCTGCTCCGTACCGAGAGATGATTTACAACTGAAACCAAGCTGAGTTGTTTCTTCTCTGTTTTGATCCTGTGAAAGTAAAATACATTTAACTTTATGAGTTTAAGGCTCCGAAACAAAACTAACACGTATCAGGATAAAATATTATGAAAACAGTTTATGGTTTTCAAGTTTATTTTATTACGGAGCGTCTTCATGTAACGTGGTTGTGTCCCTCAGCCCTGGAGGTGGCGCTGCAGTCCAGACCTTGAGCAGGATCCAGACCTGGTCCTGGTCCTGGTCCAGACTCTGGGTCCAACTCTGAGTCAACACCTGAACATGGCAGACCTCAAGCCGCCGCCCACGTCAGTAATGCCCGCCCCAAACGCTCTGTCCACCAACAGAGACACCGGTAGTAAGCCCCGCCCCAACGCTCTGTCCACCAATCAGAGAGACACGGCAGTAAGCCCCGCCCCAAACGCTCTGTCCAATCAGAGAGAGACACGGTCAGTAAGGCCCGCCCCAAACGCTCGTCCACAATCAGAGACACGGGATGATTTTAAGCCCCGCCCCAAACGCTCTGTCACCAATCAGAGAGAGACAGTCAGTAAGAACCGAAAAGAAAAAAACTAAATCCAAATGTTTCCGTACTGTTGAATATTGTAAGTTTCTTGTATATTTCCTGTGTCTGTGCAGGATGGAGTCTCTGTGCGGCTGTGTGGAAGCTGTTCACGTGACCCTGGCCTGGGTCTGGGAGTCTCTGCTCTCAGACGTGGACCTGGCCGGTTGGGACTCCTCGCTCCTCGATCCTCCTGCAGACGTAGTTCCTGGGTTACTGAGGCGTCTGAGCGACCCACTCCCCACCTGCTCAGCCGCGCGCCGCCGTTTACAGGCGTGCCAGCCCAACCTGCTGGAGCGCCGCGGGGACACGCCCCCGGCCCCGCCCCGGGCCCCGCCCTCCCTTCTGGGATTGGCTGGCTGTACCTGAGGGGCGGAGGCAGAGTAGGCGTTTGTTCAGACGCTGGCTGTCGGTGTGAACACGTTCGTCTCAGAGTAGCAGAGTCCAGACCCGAGTTAAAAGGCGAGTCACAAAAAAGCTTTCAGGTTTGGGTAAAGTCGAGGTTTTCAGGTTGAGTTAAAGGTCGAGGTTTTCAGTTTGTAAAGCTGAGTTTGCAGTTGAGTAATAGTCGAGGTTTTCAGGTTTGAGTAAAGTCGAGGTTTTGCGTTTGAGATAAAGTCGAGGCCTTCTTCAGGTTTTGAGTAAAGGCGAGGTTTTCAGGTTTGAGTAAAGTCGAGGTTTTATCAGTTTGGTAAGCTGAGGTTTTCAGGGTTTGGGTAAAGCTGAGGTTTTAGTTTGGTAAAGCTGAGTTTCAGGTTTGTGGTAAAGCTGAGGGTTTTCAGGTTTGGGTAAAGCTGAGGTTCAGTTTGGGTAAAGCTGGGTTTTTCAGGTTTGGTAAAAGCTGATTTTCAGTTGGGTAAAGCTGAGTTTCAGTTTGGGTAAAGCTGAGTTTCAGTTTGGGTAAAGCTGAGGTTTCAGGTTTGTCGGTAAAGCTGAGGTTTTTAGGTTTGGGTAAAGCTGAGGTGTTTAAGATAAGGTGATTTCTGTTGTATTTGTAGAGAGCGTGGTGGAACCGCCGAGCACCTGACATCGAACACCTGCTGTACTGAGCTGCTTCGCTCAGGTGTTCTCTCTGTCTGAGGGCGGGCCTCTTTGGGCGGGCCTTGGAGTATCGGCGTTGGTCGGGCTCTTACTGAAGGTTCACCTGAACGAGCCGCGGCGCTGCTCTTCCGCTTCCTGACGCTGCTCTGGAGCCACGCCGGTCTCCACGGCGACGGGGCGGCAAGGCTGCCAGGCGCGATGGGGCGGTGTTCAGACGCAGGCGCTGCTGAATGGGCGGAGCTCTGATGAGGGATACAACCTGAGAGCGTCCAGGAGGTGGTGCTGCAGACGCCCGGTGATTCATGTAGATGAAGTTGGACGTTAAGCTGGTGTTGTGACCCGTTTCGTAGCCTGGTGTTTGAACCCGTTTCGTTAGCCTGTGTTGACCCGTATTCGTTAGCCTGGTTGTTGTGACCGTTGTAGCCTGTGTTGTGACCCGTTTCGTTACCTGGTGTTGTGATCGTTCGTTAGCCTGTGTTGTGACCCGTTTCTTAGCCTGGTGTTGTGACTGTTTCGTTGAGCCTGTGTTGTACTCGTTCGTTAGCGTCTGTGTGTTGACCCGTTTCGTTAGCCTTAGGGTTGTGACCCGTTCGTTACCTGGGTTGTGTCCGTTCGTTAGCTGGTTTGTGACCCGTTTCGTTGCCTGTGTGTGTTGACCCGTTCATTTAAGCCTGGTTTGTACTCTTCGTTAGCCTGTGTTGTGACTCGTTTCGTGGCCTGGTGTTGTGATGCCGTTCGTTAGCCTGGTGTTGTGACCCCGTTTCGTTAGCCTGTGTTGACCCGTTTCGTTAAGCCTGGTGTTGTGACCGTTTCGTTAGCCTGGTGTTGTGAACTCGTTTCGTTAGCCTGGTGTTGTTACCCGTTCGTTAGCCTGGGTTTGTGACCCGTTCGTTAAGCCTGTGTTGTGATCGTTTCGTTAGGCCTGTGTGTGACTCGTTTCGTTAGCCTGGTTGTTGTGACTCGTTCGTTAGCCTGGATAGTTGTGGGACACCGTTCGTTGCCTGTGTTGTGACCCGTTCGTTGCCTGGTGTTTGTGACCCGTTTTCGAGCCTGTGTTGTGACTCGTTTCGTTAGCCTGGTGATTGTGACCCGTTTCGTTAGGCCTGGTGTTGTGACTCGTTTCGTTAGCTGTGTTGTGCCCGTCGTTAGCTGGTGTTGTGACTCGTTCGTATAGCCTGGTGTTGTGACTCGTTTCGTTACCTGGGTTGTGACTCGTTCGTTAGCCTGTGTGGACTCGTTTCGTAGCTGTGTTCTGACCCGTTTCGTTAGCCTGGGTTGTGACGCCGTTTCGTTTAGCTGGTGTTGTGACTCGTCGTTAGGCTGGTTTTGTATCCGTCGTTAGCCTGTGTTGTGCCCGTTTCGTCTAGCGCTGGGTTGTTGTGACTCGTTTCGTTAGCCTTGTTTGTGACCGTTTCCGTAGCTGGTTGGACCCGTTTTCGTTAGCCTGTGTTGTGACCCGTTTCGTTAGCCTGGTGTTGTGACCCGTTTCGTTAGCCTGGTGTTTTGACCCGTTTCGTTGCCTGTGTTGTGACCCGTTTCGTAGCTGGTGTTATGACTCGTTTCGTTAGTCCGTGTTGTGACTCGATTTCGTTTAGCCTCGGTGTTGTGACCCGTTTCGTTTAGCCTGGTGTGTGTGACCGTCGTAGGCTGGTGTTGTGACCCGTTTCGTTAGCCTGGTGTTGTGGACCCGTTTCGTTAGCCTGTGTTGTGACCGTTTTCTTTAGCTGGTGTTGTGACCCGTTTCGTTAAGCCTGGTTGTGACTCGTTCGTTAGCCTGGTGTGGACTGTTTCGTTAGCCTGGTGTTGTGACCGTTCGTTAGCCTGTTGTTTGTGACTCGTTCGTTAGCCTGCGTGTGGACTCGTTTCGTTAGGCCTGGGTTTGTGACCCGTTTCATTAGCCCTGGTGTTGTGACTCGTTTCGATTAGCCTGGTGTTGTGACTCGTTCAATTAGCTGGTGGTGACTCGTTTCGTTAAGCCTGGTGTTGACCGTTCTTAGCGTGGTGTGTGACCCGTTCGTTAGGTCCTGGTTGTTTGAACTCGTTTCGTTGCTGGTGTTGTGAACTCGCCCCCATTTTCGTTAGCCTGGTGTTTGTGAACTCGTTTCGTTAGCTGGTGTGTTGTTACCCGTTTCTGTTAGCCTGGTGTTGTGACTCGTTTTGTTAGCCTGGTGTTGTGACTCGTTTCGTGCCTGGGTTGTGACCCTTTCGTTAGCCTGCCTGGTGTTGTGACCCTTTCATTATCCTCCCCCATGGTGTTGTGACTTGTTTTGTGAGCCTGGTGTTGTGACTCGTTTCGTTGCCTGGTGTTGTGGACCCGTTGTCGTTTAGCCTGGTTGTGACCCGTTTTCGTTAGCCTGGTGTTGTGACCGTTCGTTGCCTGGTGTTGTGACTCGTTTCGTTAGCGTGGTGTTGTGACTCGTTCGTTTAGCCTGGTGTTGTGACCCTTTCGTTAGCCGTGGTGTTGATGACCCGTTTCGGTTGCCTCGGTGTTGTGACTCGTTTTCGTAGCGTGTGTGTGACTCGTTTCGTTAGCGTGGTGTTGTACCCGTTTCTTAGCTCCTGGTTTTGTGACCCCGTTTCGTTAGCCTGGTGTTGTGACCCGTTCGTTAGCCTGGTGTTGTGACTCGTTTCGTTAGCCTGGTGTTGTTGACCCGTTTGTCTAGCCTGGTGTTGTGACCCCGTTTCGTTAGCCTAGGTGTGTTTGACCCGTTTCGTTAGCCTGTGTTGTGACCCGTTTCGTTAGCCTGGTGTTGTGACCCGTTTCGTTTAGCGTGTTTGTGGACTCGTTTCGTTAGCCTGTGTTGTGACCCGTTTCGGTTAGCCTGGTTGTGTTGGGATCGTTTCGTTTTCCTGGTGTTGTGACTTCGTTTCGTTAGCCTAGGTGTTGTGACTCGTTTATTAGCCTTGTGTTGTGACTCGTTTCGTTAGCCTGGTGTTGTGACTCGTTTCATTAGCCTGGTGTTGTGACTCTCTGTTAGCACTGGTGTTGTGACTCGTTCTTTACCTGGTCTGACTCGTTTCGTTAGCCTGGTGTTGTGACTCGTTGGTAGACCTGGTTGCGACTCGTTTCATTAGCCTGTGTGCGACTCGTTTCGTTAGCCTGGTGTGTGACTCGTTCGTATTAGCCTGGTGTTGTGACCGTTTCGTTAGCCTGGTGGACCGTTCGTTAGCCTTGGTGTTGTGACCCCGTTTCGTTGCCTGGTGTTGTGATCGTTTCGTTAGCCTGGTGTTGACTCGTCTTCGTAGCCTGTGTTGTGACCGTTTCATAGCCTGGTGTTGTGACCCGTTGTTTGACCCCATGGTATGTTGAACTCGTTTCGTTTAGCCTGGTGTTGTGACCTGTTTTCCCGTTTCCTCTGCAGTTTTCCCGTTCGCTGCTCGTCGTCCTGTTGTCTCATGGCGTGAGTGCGAGGGCGGGGCTTGGCTGCTGATGGGCGTTTCTGTGGCAGCGCTGTGGCCGTTTGCCGCGATGGTTGGAGCGGCTTCTGCGCGTGGAGGAGGATGGTGGTGGCGGACGGCAGTTACCTTGAGCGTAGCATGGGCGCTTACTCGTGAGCGCACCACAGGAAGTGAGCGCGCCTTTTGAGACGCTGCTGCAGAGCGTGAGCGCCCCCTGCTGCCCCCTCAGACAACCGCCGTCATCTGCTGGGACGCTGCAGCACGTCCCACGACAGTACGAGTCTGATTCCAATGCACTTTTATTTAATTTCAAAAGCATTATTTTTTTAATTGTCTGTCGTCACAGGTAACTGTCTCTCCTCAGGACGTGCTCCGCCCCTGCTGCCCGCCCGCTGGGCGCTTGCTGACCAGATTAACCCGGATGCCCCGCCTCTGCTCCCGGACGAGCCCGGCTCTCGCTCTGCTGTTGGGAATTCAGCCCCGCGGCGGCGCCTCTGCGGACACAGACAGTCACTGCAGGGAGCTGTATCCTCCGAGCATGAAAACCAGCCAGAGCCGAGTGTGTCCAGACCACGGCCCTGGAGCAGGTACGTGAAACCAACCCGAGTCCAGACCAAGGTCCGAGCAGGTACGTGAAACCAACCCGATTCCGACCCAAGGTCCTGGAAGCAGGTACGTGAAACCAACCCAGGTCCAGACCACGGCCCTGAGGCAGGGTACGTGAAAACCAACCCGAGTCCAGACGCAGGTCCTGGAGCAGGTACGTGAAACCAAACCCGAGTCAGACCAAAGGCCCTGGAGCAGGTTTGAAAACCAACCCGAGTTCCAGACAAGCCTGGACAGGTACGTGAAAACCAACCCAGCCAGACCAAGGTCTGGAGCATGTAGTGGAAAAACGACCATAGTCCAGACCAACGGTTCCTGGAGCAGGTTAACGTTGAAAACCAACCCGAGCCAGACCACGCCTGGAGCAGGTACGGGATCGGTCAGGACGGGGAACAGATGAACAACTCATGGGTCAATGAGCAGAATTGAGCTTCAGTATGAGCTTCATGTAGGGAGCAGTGGTTTCTCGTTTGACTCCGCCTTTAGAGCAGTGGTCTTTACATCGTCCACTATCAGCACAGAAATGACAACCCGTACCCAAATAACAGGCTTTCATTCATGACCTGTCAAAACAGAACTCAATAACTGTTAACTTGTAACACGTAATCATCACGAGACAATTATTCACCGATAACTCACCAGGGCCAGTTTCACATGTGTAAAGAGATACCTTAAGTTTGCCAGACTTCGAGGAACAGGAAGTTGAAGGCGGGATCTGTGATGTAGGGTGATTCGTCTGATTGGCTGAGTGAGGAACTCTTTTATACTGACGTTGCAGCAGGTCTGCCTTATATGGAAATGACCCACAAGTGGTGCCACTCGCCCTATAAAGGGTAAACGTGCCTGGTGTCGTCTGCATGTCTATTGAGCGGACACAAGTTTTTCAGGGTGTAGTTGCCGTTTTAAACCACCGAGGAGCGTGATGCCTACAAATCTACTTTAAGTTTCCTCCAGTTTCGACACGGCTTTGCTTTAGCTTCACTGGGGAAATGTCGCTCACAATACAGTTTTGCTCTTTCGTTGATTATTACCAAAACCAATTCTGACGTTTGAACTTGTTCCGCAGATTTCCCGCCCGTTCTTCGCGGCGGCTGTGAGGAGCTCAGCGCTCACTCAATGTCCTCCATGTTGGATCTGTGGTGCAGACGTCGTGTCCTGCGTCGCTCACGCCGTCGCGCGTCTTCAAACAGCGTTTCTCTGGACGCGCAGCTCGTGGCGTCGAGCTCATGTCCTCAGAGAAACCTGTGGCGCGTCAGTGCACAACAGACGAGCCAAAGCCCTGCAGAGGTTGTGTTCATTTATTATTTAAGAAGAGTTCGTCTAAAACACAGGGGGTTTATGTTGAGTGTGTGTCTGCAGTCGCAGCGGCGGACAGCGGCGATGCTCGCCTGAGAGGGCGCTGGTTGTCCTGACCAGAGTCACTCTGATCTTGGAGCTGCTTGCAGCACAGAAGAAACTGAAAAACCGGAGGCTCTATCCCGGCGCTGTTCTCTCTCCTCCAGAGGGTCAGTCACACACGGACCAGCCACACCCGCCTCCCCGCAGCCAGCACCCGCCTCCCCGACAGGCCACACCCGCTCCCCACAGGCCAACCGCCCTCCGCAGGCCACACCACGCCCCACAGGCCACACCCCACACCACAGGCACACCCACACCCCACAGGCCACACCCGCCTCCCGCAGGCCACACCACCCCCCCACAGGCCAGCACGCCGCCTCCCCGAGGCCACAACCCGCCTCCACGCAGCCACACCGCCCCCCCCACAGTCGCACAGCCCACACCCCCACCAGTGCCACACACCCACACCCCCCAACAGGCCACACCCACCTCCCCACAGGCCACAACCCCCTCCCCACAGGCGCACACCCCCTCCCCGCAGGCCACACCGCTCCCCGCAGGCCCACACCCGCCTCCCCCGCAGGCCCCCCCCCCCCCCCACGGATGTGTGGACCGGGAGCTTCGTGCCCTGGATGTGCATCCCACAAAATCTCATCAACTACAATCTATACCCTGATCAATATGGCCAACATTTGTAAAGTAATCTTTCAGCACCTTGTTGAAATCAATTGCCACGTTAGATAGGGCAGTTCTGAAGGCGAAAGGGCCGTCAAACACGTGATTAGTATGTGTTCTAATAATCCTTTAGGTGAGGTGTATAATTATACTAAGTATTATATATAATATAAATTTCTTTTTTTTTTTTTTTTTTAGAAAAATGGGGCAACATTGGGGAAAATAATATAATAGGAAACAATTGGGGAAAGTCTCTCCTTTAAATCCAACAGCATTAAACCCGTTTGTGTTGTTAGGCGTCAGGGGAGTCGGGGAGGGAGTCTGCGTCAGTGGAATACACAAAACAACTGCTGCTCAGCTGTTTACTAAGCGTTTTGTTGCAAACAAACTGATCTTCCAGACGGGACGCCCATCCCCCCAGGTACCAAATACTACTATTTTCCTGATGTAAAAACTGTCCGACCGTGGCTCTGCCCTCTGTCCCTGGTCAGACGTGTGGACCAGAGCGCCTCAGTGTGGAGCTCGTGCGTGAACTGCATCCGTTCATTGAAATTCTCAAAACGCAATCATCAGGCTCTGCTGCTTCTCAGCGCCATCGCCCCCATGTACGGTTATGTGTATACTTATACTTTTATACTATATACATGTACCGGTATGTGTATACTTATACTTTTATCTTTTACATGTACCCTATGTGTATACTTATACTTTATACTATATAATCTACAACTATGTGTAACTTATACTTATATACTATATACATTACCCGGTAGTGTTATACTTATACTTTTAACTATATACTGTACCCGCGGTATGTGTATACTGTATTACTTTTATTATATATTACATGTACCCGGTATGTGTATACTATTACTTTTATACTATATACATGACCGCGGTATGTGTTATACTTATACTTTATACTATATAATGTACCTATGGGATACTTATACTTATTAACTATATAACATGTGGCCGCGTAATGTGTAATACTTATAGCTTATAATACTAAATACAATGGTACCCGGTATGTGTATACTTATTAACTTTTATACTATATACAGTACCGCGTAAGTGTTATACTTATACTTTGTATACTATTATACAGTACCCGGGTTATGGTATCGTACTTTACTTTTATACTAACATGTACCCGTATGTGTATACTTATACTTTTATACTATATACATGTACCCGGTATGTGTATAGCTTTTACTTTATACTATATACATTTACCCGGATGTGTTTATACTTATATTTTTATACTATATACATGTACCCGGTATGGTGTATACTATACTTTATACTATATACATGCTACCCAGGTATGTGTTATAACTTATACTTGTATACTATATACATGTACCGGTATGTGTTAACTTATACTTTTATACTATATACATGTACCCGGTATGTGTTATACTTTATTTATATACTATATACATGTACCCGTAGTGTGTATACTTATACTATATACTAATACATTACTCCCGGTATGGTTATACCTTATACTTTATATTACTATATACATGTACCCGGTATGTGTAATACTTATACTTTTAATACTATATATCAGTCCCGGTATGTGGATACTTATACTTATACTATATACAAATTGTACCCTATGTGTAACTGTTAACTTATATACTATTATACTGTTATAAAGCGTGCTGAAAGTAGAGGAGCGATTTCAAAACGAAGAAATGACGCATTTTCCAAATTTGAATTTTTTTTAAAGTCTTAATTTTCCTCCAATTTTTTTCTGCACGATATTATGATTTTTCATAATTGTTCTTTACCCTCATTTATCCTATCCAAGTATTTACCAAAAATTATATCTATTTTTCTAATTTGTCAAAATGTATCTCAATTTTTCCATGATTTTTTGTTTGTTTACATTTTCCCCAATTTGCCTAATTTTCTGCATGTTTAGTTTTTCCCGCACCATTTCAAACCGGTCCAAACACTAAAAATGTTGGACTAATTTTCTTCACTCCAGAAAAAAGATCTGGGAAAACATTTCTTTAAAAAACTGTGTCTCTCCCGACTTCACAATATGACATTGTCTCTCTGTGGCTCTCCTGTTGGCTCCTCCTCTGCTCCTTCCTTCTGGCTCCTCCTGTGGCTCTCCTGGCTCGCTCCTGTGGTCTCCTGTGGACTCTTTCCTCTGGGCCTCCTTGTGCTCCTCCTTGGCTCCTCCTCTGCTCCTCCTGTGCATCCTCCTCTGGCTCCTCGCTTGGCTCCTCTCTGGCTTCCTCCTTCGGCTCCTCCTGCGGATGGCTCCTCTGTGGCTCCTCCTCTGGCTCCTCCTCTGGCCCTCTCTGGCTCCTCCTCTGCTCCTCTCCGTGACTTGCTTGTTCTGTTTCCGTTGGTGTTTTAAGGGAGTGTTGCTGAACTCATATCCGATCTTCACCCTCCATGGGACAGAAACATCCTGGAGAATGACGACACCTACAGCATTCAGATCATCGACAAAACCTCCAGATGGTCATCCCCCATCCTCCAGGGAAACCTCCATCCCATAGAACCTCCGTCCTCCAGGTGAGAACCTCCATCCTGCCACGGTGGAGAACCTCCATCGCTCCAGGTCAGTGCGGTTTCCACTGCTCTCCTGGACGTCCAGTGTCAGGACTGAACTGCTGCGTCGATTTAAAGAGTCAGATCAGGGAAACCGATGAAAGAAACCAGAACCAGCAAAAAGCACAAACTTCTAGAGTCTAATCCTGGACCGACTCAGCATCAACTCTATCAGACAAAATGTTAATAAAACAATACTGTGAGCAGCCACCAGAGGCCTTAGAGGCAGTGTTGTACAGACTTCCCCAGGCCAGAAGAAAGCTGTAGTGTTTATAGTAAAACCAGTTAAAATTATAAAATATGGCAGTAAGAAACGAGATCCAAAGTAATGTACTCTCTGATGTATACTCTCAGGGGAGGAGTTACACGTTGTACTCGCAGTTAGTTTACTGATACTTCAAAGTAAAGTCTAAAGTATGAATCTTAAACCGCTGCTCCTGTAGAAGTGATGATGATGATGAGACGTTCTCTCTCAGACTCCTGTGGTGGCGGGGCCGGACGGCCTGCTCACGTGACGCCTTGGTCACCAAAGGATCGTTGCACGTGTTCGTGGACGCTCTTCCTCACGTGCCCGAGCACCGGCGTGTCCCGGTCCGTCCAGCGGCTCGTCAGCACCTGTAGGGAGCGGAGAGATCCTGTGGGTGCGGCTTCGCGCTGCTGTGCTGTAAGCAGACGAGTACTGCGAGTACTGACGGTACTATGCGAGTCTACAACCTACTGACAAAGTACTACTACTACTGCTGCTCGCCGTGCCTCTTTAAAGACAGACCAGTACTGCCGAGTACACAGTACTAGCACTGATGACAACGTACATACTACTGTGCTCGCCTGCTGTGGTAAACAGGAGCCGTACTTGCCGGATACCTACGATACTAGCTGACGGAACTTACCAACTGACTGACAAAGTACTACTACAGCTATGCTGCTCCCCCTGCTCTTTAAAACAACCTATACTGCGAGATACTACTACGAGTACTACTGCGAGTACTACGCGAGTACTGAGAGTACTACAACTACTGAATGATACTACTGTGCGTAAAACAAGCTTGGACCTGAGCTATGTTTGGATTATCGGGTCCGTGTTCCCGCGAGGGCATTAAAAAGTCATTAAATGAAATTGTGCTAAACACCGAAGGCCTAATGTCATTAAAAGCATTAAACCTCTTAATGTTACGTTAGAATCAAACTGCATTAAATCTAAGTTGAAAATGATTGTTTACTTGTACTGATGCCAAGTGATCTAGGAACCTTAGCTGCAGTTTCTGTTTAATTGAGGTTTTGCAATCTGAATAAAATTAATCTGTGTGCTATTCATTTAGGGTTTTGGCATTAATTCAGTGTTGGTCGTTAAAATTGATTATAAAGTATAAGTTGAGCTGTATAAACCCTGTCAGGGTCACGTCTCTCTCACTGAACCCGTGCTGTCCGCGTAGGACCCGGCCTGGGGACCGGACTGGGGTCTGTGGGGTTTCCGTTCTGTATATGGAGAGTTCTCTGGTGAGAGTCCAGTCCAGGCCGTGATCCAGGTCCTGGTTTTCTGCAGCAGCTTCCCAGGACAGGAGCCAGGTGAGACTGAAACATCTGCAGCAGGTGTTGGATCTTCTTTGAGTGTTTGTGTTCCTCAGAGAAACGCTTCAGCGGACGCGCGCCGCCAAGAAGAAGAACCTTCGGAGGAGACGATGGAGCAGTTATCTTTCCACGGCGCGACGCCACAGCAGCATAGAGCTGAAAGGCATTTCAAATACCTCAGGTGTCCTTCCTGCGCTCACCTGTTGTGGTGCTCCGCCTTCGTACGACAGGTAAAGAACCAGACACGCCCTGTACGGCTCATAAGAACCGGACCGCCTTCTATATGGCAGGGTAAGACACGCCCTCGTACGACAGGTAAGAACAGACACGCCCTCGTACGGCAGGTAAGACACGCCCTCGTAGGATCATAGAACCAGACACGCCCTCGTACGCTATTTAAGACAGACACGCCTTTGTACGGCTATAGAAACCAGGACACGCCTTTATATGGCAGGTTAGACACGCCCTCGTACGACAGTAAGAAACCAGACAGCCCTCGTTACGACAGTATTAAGACCACGCCTCTGTACGGCTCATAGAACCAGACACCCCTCGTACGGCAGGTAAGAACCACACAGCCTATCGGCTTCATAGGACCAGAACACGCCCCCTATACGGCTCAATAGACCAGACACGCCTTATACGGCTCATAGAACCAGAACACGCCCCCTTATACGGCTCATAGAACCACACACGCCCTCGTACGTTCATAGGAACAGTACACACCTTTGTAACATAATTAAGGAATATTTACCACCATCACTACCGATCAGATCAATCAGATTTTTTTTGTTTGTTTGTTGCAGGTCTGGAGCGAGGAGCCGGGCGGAGCCGACCAGCCTCTTCAGCAGCTGCAGCAAAAGTGAGTTCTTAACACAGAAGGTGAACTAGTTCACACGAGCTTTAATCTGCAAAACAAAACCAGCCCAGGAAATAAAATAAATTCATCCCTGATCTTTCCCTGCAGGCTGCTGGTTTAGTTATCCCTGATGTTAATACTCCCCTGATTGCGTCATTAATATAGTTCACTCCCTGTGTAAAGTTACTCCCTGGTGTAAAGTTACTCCCTGTGTAAAGTTAACTCCTGGTGGTAAATTCACTCCCTGGTGTAAAGTTCTCCCTGGTGTAAAGTTACTCCCTGGTAGTAAAGTTACTCCTGGTGGTTAAGTTACTTCCTGGTTGTAAGTTACTCCCTTGGTGTAAAGTTACTCCTGATGGTAAGTTACTTCCCTGATGTAAAGTTACTCCCTGGGTAAAGTACTCCCTGTGTAAGTTACTCCCTGGCTGTAAGCTACTCCTGTGTAAAGTTACCTCCCTGGGTGTTAAGTTACTCCCTGTTGTTAAAGTTTACTCCCTGGTGTAAAGTCTACTCCCTCTCGGTTGTAAAGTTACTCCCTGGTGTAAAGTTACTCCCTGTGTAAAGTTACTCCTGGGTAAAGTTTACTCCCTGGTGTAAAGCGCTAGACTGGTGTTAAAAGTTACTCCCTGGTGTAAGTTACTTCCCTGGTGGTAACAGTTACTCCTGGTGTAAAGTTACTCCTGGTGTAAAGTACTCCCTGGTGTAAGTTTACTCCCTGGATGTTAAAGATTACTCCTGGTTAGTAAAGTACTCCCTGTGTAAAGTTTACTCCCTGGTGCTAAAGTTACCTCCCTGGTGTAACAGTTACTCCTGGTGTAAGCACTCCATGGTGTAAAGTACCTCCTGGTGCGATAAAGTTACTCCGTGGTGTGTAAAGTTACTGCGGGTAAGTTACTCCCGGTGTAAGTTTACTCCCTGTGTAAAGTTACTCCCTGGTGTTAAAGTTACATCCTGCCTGTAAAGTTCACTCCTCTGGTGTTAAGTTACTCTGGTGTTAAAGTTCATCCGGTTTGTAAAGTTACTCCCTGGTTAAAGTTAACTCCCTGATAAAGTACTCCTGGCATGTAATTTACTCCCTGATGTAAGTTACTCCTTGATGTACGTTATCCCTGCGTGTAAAGTTACTCCCTGGTGTAAAGTTCACTCCTGATGTAACAGTACTCCTGGTGTAAAGTTACTCCCTGATGTAAATTACTCCCTGGTGTAAGTTACTCCCTGGTGTAAAGTTACTCCTGTTGGTAATAAGTTACTCCCTGGTTTAAAGTTAACATCCTGTGTAAAGTTACTCCCTGCGTGTAAAGTTGCTCCAGCTAGGTCGTAAAGTTACTCCTGAGTGTATAAGGTTACTCCCTGTGTAAAACTGTCACTCCCTGTGTAAGTTCATCACCTGATGAAAAGTACTTCCCTGGTGTAAAGTTACTCCCTGGTGTAAAAGTTACTCCTGTGTAAAAGTACTCCCTGGTGTAAAAGTACCCCTGATGGTAAAAGTTACTCCTGTTGTATAAAGTTACTCACCTGTGCTAAAAGTTACTCCCTGGTGTAAAGTTACTCCCGGTGTAAAGTTACTCCTGGTTGTAATTCACTCCCTGTGTAAAGTTACTCCCCTGATGTAAGTTACTCCTGTTGTAAAGTCTACCCCTGATGTAAAGTTAACATCCTGTTGTAAATTACTCCCTGACTGTAAAGTACCCCTGGTGTAAATTACTCCCTGGTGATAAGTACTCCTGGTGTAGAATTACTCCTGGTGTAAAGTACTCCCTGTTAGCAGTAAAGTTTTACTCCCGTCTGTCCCGGTTGTAAAGTTTACTCCTGGTGTAAAAGTTACTCCCTGTGTACACAGTTTACTCCCCTGGTGTAAAGTTACTCCTGATGTAAAGTTACTCCTGGTGTTAAGTTTACTCCCTGCTTGTAAGTTATCCCTGTTCTAAGTTACTCAGCCTGATGTAAGTTACTCCCTGGTGTTAATGTTACTCTCCTGATGTAAAAGTTACTCCTGACCAGCTGATATACAAGTTACTCGACCTGGTTAAAAGTTACTCCTCGGTGTAAAGTACTCCCTGTGTAAGTACTGCCCCTGCGTGCTAAAGTTACTCCCTGGTGTAAAAGTTACTCCCTGGTGTAAAGTTACTGCGCTGAGTTAAAAGTTACTCCCGGTTGCTAAAGTCTACTCCCTGGTGTAAGTTACTCCTGATGTAAAGTTACTCCCTGGTGTAAAGTTACTCTGATGTAAGTACCTCCCTGGTGTAAAGTTACTTCCCTGGTGAAAGTTACTCCTGGTGTAAAGTTTCCTGGTGTAAGTTTACTCCTGATGTAAAGTTACTCCTGGTGTAAAGTTACTCCCTGTGAAAGTTGCTCCCTGGTGTTAAAAGTTTACTCCTATTGTAAAGTTACTCCTGGTGTAAAAGTTACTCCCTGTGTAAAGTTACTCCCTATGTAAAGTTAAATACTCCCTGTGTAAAGTTACTCCCTGATGTAAAGTTACTCCCTGTGTAAAAGTACTCCCTGTGTAAGTTACTCCTGTGTAAAGTTATCTCCCTGGTGTAAAGTTATCCTGATGTAAGTTACTCCTGGTTGTAAAGTTTACTCCTGGTGTAAAGTTACTCCCTGTTGTTAAAGTTACTCCCTTGTTTAAAGTTACTCCCTGGTCTGTAAATTACTCCCTGGTGTAAATTACTCCCTGATGTAAAGTTACTCCTGGTGTTAAAGTTACTCCGTTGGTTAAAGTTACTTCCCTGGTTGTAAAGTTACTCCTTGGGTGTAAAGTTACTCCTGGCTGTAAAGTTACTCCCTGTTGTAAAGTTACTCCCTGGTGTAAGTTACTCCCTGTGTAACGGTTACTCCCTTGGTGTAAAGTTTACTCCTGGTGTAAAAGATTACTCCCTCGGTGTAAGTTAGCTCCCTGATGTAAAGTTACTCCTGTTGTAAAAGCTTACTTCCTCGTGCTAAAGTTTACTCCTGATTGTAAATGTAACTCCTGTTGTAAAGTTACTCATGGTTAAAGGTTACTCCTGTTGTAAAGTTACTCCCTGGTGTAAAGTTACTCCCTGGATTGTAAATTACTCCCTGTGTAAAGTTACTCCCTGGGGTAAGTTACTCCCTTGGCTGTAAAGTTATCCTTTGGTGTAAAGTTACTCCCCTGTGTTTAAAGTTACTCCTGTTGTTAAGTTACTCCCTGGTGTAAAGTTATCCTGATGTAAAGTTACTCCCCTGATGTAGTTACTCCCTGAATGTAAAGTTTAATACCTGATGTAAAGTATCCTGGTGTAAGTTACTCTCCCGGTGTGAAGTTACTCCCTGGTGTAAAGTTACTCCTTCTTTTGTAAAGTTACTCCCTGATGTAAAGTACTCCTGATGTAACAGTTACTCTGGTTATAGTAAAGTTATCTGCTTCTGTGATAAGTTACTCCCCTGATGTAAGTTTAACTCCTGGTGTAAAGTTACTCCCTGGTGTAGTTAACTCCCTGGTGTAAAGTACTCCCTGTGTTGTAAAAGTACTCCCTGGTGTAAGTTTATCTGGTGTACAAGTTACTCCTGATGTAAGTTACTCGCTGGTGTAAAGTAGATCCTGGTGTAGAAGTTACTCCTGGTGTAAAGTTTACTCCCTGATTGTGAAAGTTACTCCTGATGTAAAAGTTTACTCAGCCTGTGTAATTACTCCCTGGTGTAAGTTACTCTGTTGTAAAGTTCTCACCTGATGTAAAGGTTACTCCTGTTTAAATGGTTAACTCCCTGGTGTAAGTATTACTCCCTCGGTGTAAAGTTACTCACCTGGAGCGTGTAAGGTTATCCCTGGTGTAAAGTTACTCCTGATGTAAAGGTTTACTTCCCTGGTGTAAAGTTACCGCCTGTGTCAAAGTTCTACCTCTGGGTGTAAAAGTTACTTCCTGGTGTTAAAGTTACTCTGATGTAAAAGTTACTCCTGGTGTAAAGTTAGCTCGGTGTAAAGTTACTCCTGTGTTTAAAGTTTATCCTGGTGTAAAAGGTTACTCCTGATTTGTAAAGTTACTCCCTGGTGTAAAGACTCTGGTGTAAAGTTACTGTCCTGGTGTAAAAGTACTCCTGATGTAAGTTACTCCTGATGTAAGTTACTCCTGGTGATAAGTTACTCCCTGGTGTTAAAGTTAACTCCCTGATGTTAAAGTTACTCCTGATTGTAAATTACTCCCTGCGTGTAAAGTTACGTCCGTCGGTGTAAAGTTACTCCTGGTTGTAAATTACTCCCACTCTGATGTTAATGTTACTCCTGATGTAATTACTCCCTGGTAATGTAAATTAATCCTGGTATGTAAAGTTAACCCCTGGTGTTAAAGTTACTCCCTGGTCGTAAAGTTACTCCCTGGTGTAAAGTTACTCCCTGGTGTTAAAGTTCTCCTGGTGTAAGTTACTCCCTGATGTGTAATGTTACTCCCCTGGTGTAAAGTTACTCCTGGTGTAAAGTTTTACTCCCTGATGTTTCGCAGGTGTGGAGGAGGTTCCTCCGCCTGCTTCACTCTGTGGTCTCAAGAGCGTGGAGCAGAACTCAGACAAAACCCACAGCTGTTCTGGAGATTCTCCTCAGTAAGAGAGCTACGAGCTGCCTGGATCAGTGACCGCGTTCTGCCCTCTGATTCGTTCATCGCTATGTGACCCGAGGGGCTGATGGGAAACGAAAGTCTCCAACGCGGCCGGAGAAAAGCCTGGAGCTGCTGAACAACAAACTACAGAGAGACGAGCTGGACCCCACACAGTACTCGAGTACTTTACTACACAGGTACTCAGTATTTAAAGACTTTTTACACATCTACTGGTAGTACTTTCCTCCCGTACAATATCAGACCGATATAACGTTTTGTCGAGTTGATTCACCTTTAGGCCTTTAATTAAACCTTCTTACAGTTTAATTGTATTTTCTGGTTTGTCACGGCGACTGTGCTGAACGATGACAAATAATAAATCCAAGAAACAATTTGTTGGTCAAACCCGCATGTAGCTGCTGTGACTGGTTCTTCGATGATGGCTCTCTGTCTCCTCCCCCGAGTCTCCTCCCCAAGTTCCTCCCCCAAGTCTCCTCCCCTAATGCTCCATCTGAAACCAGTAAATTGGTAAGGGTTTTAGCCAAACCAGTGGTTCAGCGTCCGCCATGACAAGATGCGTCCGAATTGGTCTTTCAGTTAGAGGGTTTAGGGAAATGGCCTGTATGGCTCTAACTATCATAGCCACTTTTAGCTAGGCGACCTCTTGGTGCTAACGTATCATAGCACTTTGAGATAGGACCTTGAGTGCAACTCTAATCTATATCACTTGTAGCATAGGACCTTTGGTGCTAACTATCATAGCCACTTTAGCCATAGGGACCTCTTGGCATGCTAACCTATCCATAGCCACTTTAGCATAGGGACCGTCTGGTGCTAAACTATCATAGCCACTTAGGCATAGGGACCTGAGTTGCTAAACTCATCATAGCCACTACGCGCGTAGGACCTCTTGGTGCTACTATCATAGCCACTTAGCATAGGGACCCTCTGGTGCAACTGCTGCCTTTTCAGTGAGAGCAGTCCAGTTCTGGAACACCCGTCCCCTCTCACATACGCAATGTCGATACATAGGTCCTTTTAAAAATTGAAGTAAATTCTCTGGTTACTGTGTTCACATCAATGTTAATGTTATATATTCTTTGCTGCTTTTTTTGTGCTAATGCCTGCTGCCGTTTGTAATTCTGTTGTGATGTAATTGTCTTATGGTGTATGTTTGTGTCCGAATCTCATGTTGTGTGGGAGTCATACTAATGAATGTTTTTTATCATTTTTAGGTAATATCGATTGTTGTTGTTATTTTTATATATTGTTGGCCCAATCTAGCATCTTGCCCAGGGACTACAGTTGAACAATTAGCTTTGGAGCTAAAAACTGGCACATTTACAGCTTGATGTTATTAATGTGCATTGTCCCTGTTAATAAAGGAATCAAGGCAAGGCAGTTAAATTTGTTAGAGCGCAATTATACACAGGCATTCAAAGGTTACGTGCAGAACTAACTAAAACTAAACTACATAAAATATTAATTAAAAATTAAAAACTATCATACCACTATTAGCATATGGACCTCTGGTGCTAACTATCATAGCCACTTAGCCTAGGGACCTCTGGTGTAACTATCATAGCCACTTTAGCATAGGGACCTCGGTGCAACTGATTCATACGCACTTTGCCATAGGGACCTCTGGTGCTAACTACTAGTCTATGCATAAGGGGACCTTGATGCTACACTCTCATAGCACTTAGCATAGGACCTCTGATGCTAACTCCTCCCCGAGGTCTCCTCCCTTCCTCCCCAATAGGGACTCTGACAATATAGGGTTAGGCCTAATGTATGTATATGTGAAATTGTGGTATGTTAAACTAAAGGTCTTCTCCTCTCAGGTCTCCTCTTCTAACCTCTCCCCAGGTTTCCTCTCTAACTCCTCCTCTCTCCCAGGTCTCTCTCTAACCTCTCTCTATCCCTTCAGGTCTCTCTCTAACCTCATCCTCTCTCTCTCAGGTCTTCCTCTCTCCTCAGTTCTCTTCTCGCCCTTCAGGTCTCCTCTTAACCCTCCTTCTCTCTCAGTGTCTCCTCTCGTCTACTCCTCCCTTTTCTCCCTCAGTTCCTCTCGAACTCCTCCTTGCCTCTTCCCTCAGGTCTCCTGCTCAACTCCTCTCTCCCTCAGGTCCTCTCTAATCCTCTCTCTCCCTCAGTTCTCCTCTCTAACTCCCTTCTCTCAGGTCTCCTCTCTAACTCCTCCTTCTCCCTCGGTCTCCTCTCTCACTCCTCCTCTTCTCCTCAGGTCTCTCTAATCCTCCTGCTCTCCTAGGTTCCTCTCTAATTCCTCCTCTCCTTGCAGGCTCTCCTCTCGTAACTCCTCCTCTCTCCTTCTCAGGTCTCCTCTGCTAATCCTCCTCTCCTCCTCAGGTCTCCTTCTCTCCCTCAGGTCTCCTCTCTAACCTCGCTCCTCTCTCCTCAGTCTCTCTCTAACTCTCCTACTCTCTTCAGGTCTCCTCTCTCCCTCAGGTCTCTCTCTAACTCCTCCTCTCTCCTCAGTCTCCTCTCTTTAACTCCTCCTCTCTCCTAGTTCTTCCTCTCTAAATCCTCTCTCTCTCAGGTTCTCCTCCTCTGGCCTCCTCCGGACCTCCAGTCCGTGGTCTCCTCTCCTCGTAGTCGGGATGAACAGACAGACGGCTCATTGTTCTCGCTTTCAAGCTCTTGTGTCGTCTGTTCTCATAGGCGTCGCAGCCCTCAGCGTGTCGTCTCCGTGATGCGAGTGCTTGTGGGCGTGTTCACGGCGCGGCGAGATCGTACGTATTGGCGACGGCGCTGCAGTGCGTCGCGAGGACGTGACGGCGCTGAAGGCGCTCGCCCGCCCCACTGCCCAAGGTACGACCGCTTAGTCCAGCCAGGGAACGGAGGAAACTAATCTGTGGAAGGAAAAAAAAGGGAAATATGAGGGACAATGAGAGGAAAAAGTGGGGGGATGGACGGAGGGAAAAATGTAAGGAGGATGGTGAGAAAAAAAATGGAAATGTGCTTTTATAAAAACAAACATGAGTTATTTGTGACGTCAGACGCTCCAGAGAACAGGAAACACTAAATGTGAAACTGCCTGCTGTTTAAACTGACATTGGGCTTTTTCTGTCTTCTCTGACCCGATGTTTTCATTTGTTTCCATTATAAAAATGTTTCTCGAAATAATGAAAAACTCATTGTAGAAAACGGCCCTAAAGGTTATGTACGCTAGGGCGTCCCTCTAAACTTCTGATGATCTGGATGATGTTTCTCTGCTGGCGGTCCCTCAGCCGGTTCTCCCTGATGTTGCCTCTTGCTCTCTCCTCAGCCTGTGTTCTCCCTGATGTTCTCTGCTCTCTCCTCAGCCTGTGTTTCTCCCTGATTGTTTCTCCTGCTCTCTCCTCAGGCCTGTGTTTCCCTGATGTTTCTCCTGTCTCTCCTCAGCCTGTGTTTCCCTGATGTTTCTCCTGCTCTCTCCTCAGCCTGTGTTCTCCCTGATGTTCTCATGCTCTCGTCCTCAGCTGTGTTCCTCTCTGGATGTTTCTCCGCTGCTCTCTCCTCAGCCTGTGTTCTCCCTGATTGTTTCTTCCTGCCTCTCTACTCAGCTGTGTTCTCCCTATGTTTCTCTCTGCTCTCTCCTCAAGCCTGTGTTCTCCCTGATGTTTCTCTGCTCTCTCCTCAGCCTGTTTGTTCTCCTGATGTTTCTCCTTGGTTCTCCTCAGCCTGTGTTACTCCCCTCATTGTTTCTTCTGCTCTCCTCCTCAGCCTCGTGTTCTCGTTCTGATGTTTCTCCTGACTCTTCTCCTCAGCCTGGGTTCTCCCTGATGTTTCTCCTGCCTCTTCCTCCAGCCTGTGTTCTCCTTTGATGATTTCTCTGCGGTTTTATCTCCTCAGCTGGCTGCCGGCGTGCTGGAGGCTCTGAATGCAGCAGGGAAGGACTGTGACTGTGCGTCTCGGATCTTAATGCCTGAGCTCCGTCACGGCTCTGCACCGCTACACGACCTCAGCGAGACCCTGCCCAACTTCCACAGCCCCTACCTGGAGGAGATCGCCTATGCTCAGGTCAAGGAGCATCATGGAGGGGTTGAACGCTGAGGGCAGATCATGCTATAATCACCCCGTCCCCACATACACACACTTCCAACATCAGGACGTCTTTTCGTGTCTCTCGCTCTGACGTTAAAGGATTTATTCAGGATTTTTTGACCATTGGCACTCATCTTCCTAGTTACTCCAGATGTGCTTGTGATGTCTGGAGATATTTTTCTTCTTAAATTCATGCGTTCTAATTTGAAGAGTCTCAGTGCGCTAGGCTAGGGCAGGGCCTATGTATCAGTTACCTGCATTAAAAACAGTCCTGACCCACTCACAGTGCACCGAGGGCTAATCACTTTATTAACACCAGACTAACCATATAAATAGTCTGCTTTATAAGAGGGTGTATTATGCTTTTTTCATCACATAGCAGCCAGTCTTATAGCATTACACCAATGATGACTAAACTTCTGTGGGTCATGTATATGCAGGTAAATTTAAAAACTGCCTGAATAAAATTGCTGTCTCTCAAAAATGGCTGCTTACTGGACGTCTTGAAATAGGCTCTGTCTCTTTAAGAAGCTTCCGACACGCCCCTTCAGCAACACATGCTGTTGCATCTAAACAACACTACTGTCGGGAGGGGCTCTGCTGAGCTGAGGAGCGTGGTTGGTGGCTTGGCTGGTGACGAAAGGTCCAGAGGCGTCTCCCAGGAAGTGCCTGGGGCGTTCTAGGAGGGACTGACGCATAGCTACACCTTAAATGGCTGCCGTCTAACGTTTTTACTATTACTTTCAAAATTGTGAATTGAGCCAAACAACATCCAGGCATGTGTTATGGGAATGACATAATAATGATATAAGCTCTGAAAAAGTCCATTTTACCATAATTTACCCTTAATAGATTTCATTTAAATAATATATTTGAGCAGCAATCAGCTTCGTGGGCTTGTAAGGCTAACGCGCGGCGCGACGTGAATCTGGCGAGAAATCAGAGTACCCCTCAAAATGCCGTTAATTATGATACCAAGGTCAGTTATCATTTCAAACATGAATTCTCTCTCACATTTAATAGGTTAGTCTTGGATGTTATAAGTTAATTTACCTCACTGCACTGGGAGTGGGTCACACTGTTTTAATGCAGGCTTAACTCGATACCATAGAAGTGCAACTAGCCCTAAAGACTATCCCCTAGCGCCCTAAGACTTTCAAAATATAAGAACTGCATGAATTTGAGAAAAAAATGCTCCAGAACATTCAACAACACTCTGGAAACTAGGAAATGAGCCCATGCCAAAATCCTGAATATCCCTTAAGCTCTCTTCCTCAGGTTCTTGCGCGGCTGACTCGTCTCTGTCTCTCTCTCCTCTCATTGCGCCTCCTCTCATTGCGCCTCCTCTCATTGCCCTCCTCTATCTCCTCAGGTTTCGGTCTACTCGTCTCTCTGGTACTCTCTCTCTCCATTGCGCCTCCTCTCATTGCGCCTCCTCTCTCTCAGGTTGCCGATGGCTGATCGTCTCTGTCTCTCTCCTGCTCATTGCGCCTCCTCTCTCCTCGAGGTTTGCCGGCTGACTCGTCTCTCTGGGTCTGCCTGATCTCGTCTCCTCTACTGAGCGTGTGGATTCTTCTGCTGTGCGACGTGGGCGAGTTTGTAAAGTTCCCGGCCGTGTCCTGCTGCCCGCTCGCTTCGTGCTTTACATCGCCTCGGTGACGGATCAGAAGGTACTAGGTCACTCTTGGTCACTCCTGTAACCGCAGGGGCGCTTCTCTCTCACACCTGTCCTCCCCTGCAGAACCAGCTGGGTGGCGGCTGATGCGCTGCTGCGAGGAGCACATCAGTCACATGACGAGATCAGCTGACCTGCACCATCAGAGCTTCACGACCGTTGCTTCCTGACCGTGCTGGACTTCAGCAGCGGCGCACTCGCGCAGTTACACAGGGCCTTCATACCTCTCTCCTCTCTTCCTCTCTCCTCCTCCTCTGCCTCCTCTAGGTCTGCCACAGGGGCGATCAGTCGCTCTCTCTCTCTCCTCTCTCCTCCTTCTCAGGTCTGACGCACAGGGGGGCGCTCTCCTCCTCTCTCCTCCTTCTCAGGTCTGACCACAGGGGGCGCCTCTCCTCTCTCCTCCTCTCCTACCTCTCTTCCTTCTCCCTCTTCCTCCTCTCTCAGGTCTGACCACAGGTGGCGCGGTGGTCCTCCATCATTCTCATACACTCTCCGTTGCTCGAGGGCTCTGACCTCCACGCGCTCTCTCCTTCTCCTCCTCTGATGAAGTCTTGTTTGATGTCTTACCAAACATGTCTGTCGGTTTAGGGCCGGACTGGACGAAGGCGGAGAGGATCGAGGGCTCCGCTCCATTTAACTGATCTGCTCTCCATCTAAAAACTGTCCGAGTCACCTTTCAGGAACCGTTTCTTTAGGTTACTCCCTCCTCAGGCTCCTTCCCAGGTCACTCTTCGTCCCATGTCATGAAGCTGTCTAAACAGGAGCAGCAGCTCCACCTTACTGTCCTTCAAGATGTTAAAGATCTGTATATGCTATTTTAGCATTCCAAAGTAAAGTTAGGCATTTATATGATTAATTGTACCTCTATCACTATGGAGTACTCTCTCCTCACCACCTCCTTCACTCTCTTTGTGGGTATTTTCCAAACGGAAGACCAAGCGTTCGATCAGTAACTCCGCCCCCTCTCTCCGCTTCATTCACATATATACAGTTATTATTAAATATAAATATCTCTGCAAAAAGTGAAGTTACTTCACATGAATGCAGTTATAAAGATTGACATGTGCAACACAGGTATTCATAAATGGCTAACACGCGCGCTAACAACACACGCTACAGACACACGCTAACACGCGCGGCTAACACGCGCGCTAACACGCGCGCTAACACGCACGCTAACACGCACGCTAACACGCACGCTAACACGCACGCTAAACACGCACGCTTAGCACACGCCGGCTAACACAGCACGCTAACACGCCGCTTAACACGCACGTAGCACACCGCACGCTTACACACAATGCTACACACACGCTAACACGCGTTTTGATTTTAGAGTCACCGCTCGTCTGGCGCTCCCCATCGGGTTATGAGATCGCGTTGGGTTAAAAAGTGAAATTCCACTTTGTTCTGCCGAGGGTTTCACCAAGCATCCATCAGGTGCGTTGATTAAAAGTCGCTGAATCCAGAAAAGAAATTCCAACTTGTGGCGAGTGCACTCTTCTTTGGAAGGTTGATAGTCCTTGTTCCTCTCGAGCCAAACGCAACCCGTGACATATCTTGGGTAAGAAAAAAAGAACAGGGTGTCCAGAGTAGAATTAGAATGAGCTCCAGTCTTCACAAACATGACTTTGCTCAGATCCTCCGGCGGTTTGTTTACTGTCCCGACAGCACAGAAACGGTCGAGAGAAATACATTTTTTATTTGCCTCTTACAACAAAAATATAAAGTCGATTTTGCGATGATATAGGCTCCTTTAAAAAAGTCCCCTCCTCCTCCGCAGCATGTTGGAGTGGAAGTAAAGTGTCAAGCTCCGCCTCCTGAGCCTTCGTCGTTTGCGACAGCGCGTGGCGGCTCGACTCAAAGGCTTCTTGTGCTGTCGCGGAACTTCGGTCAACCGTTCGCGACGTCCTGAGGGAGAAGCAGCACGGTCAGTACACTTACTCAGCTTTACTCAGTTACAGTTACTCATTACAGTTAGTTAACTCAGTACACGTTACTCAGATTACCCGTTACCAAGTTACTCATGTTACAGTTACTCTTACAGTTAGTTACTCAGTTACAGTTACTCAGTTACGTTACTCAGTTACAGTACAGTTACTCAGTTATCAGTTACAGTTACTCAGTTACAGTACAGTTATCAGTTTACAGTTACTCAGTTTACAGTACTCAGACAGTTAGTTACTCAGTTACAGTGTACTCAGTTCAGTTTACCTCAGTTACAGTTAAGACGTTACTCAGTTACGTATCAGTTATCAGTTACAGCTTACTCAGTTACAGTTACAGTTTCTCAGTTACAGTTACTCATGTACATTACAGTTACTCAGGTTACAGTTACTCAGTCTCAGTTTACTCTACAGTTACTAGTTACCGTTACAGTTACCTCAGTTACGTTACTTCAGTTACTCAGTTACAGTTACTCCAGTACATTACTCAGTACCAGTTACTAGCTTACAGTTAGTACTCAGTTACAGTTACTCAGTTACAGATATACTCAGTTACAGTTACAGCTTACTCAGTATACTTCAGTACAGTTACAGTTACTCAGTTACAGTTTACTCAGTTACTCAGTTACAGTTAAGTTAACTCAGGTTACAGTTAACTCAGTTACAGTTTACTCAGTTACAGTTACAGTACTTCAGTTACAAGTTTACTCAGTTACTCAGTTACAGTTACTCAGTTACAGTTACTCAGTTACAGTTGTTACTCAGTTACAGTTAACTCAGTTACAGGTTACTCAGTTACAGTTACTCAGTTACAGGTTAGTTACTCAGTTACAGTTACTCAGTTACAGTTAACGTTACTCATTACTCAGTTACAGTTACTCAGTTACAGTTACTCAGTTACAGTATACAGTTACTCAGTTACTCAGTTACAGCTTACTCAGTTACAGTTACAGTTACTCAGTTACAGGTTACTCAGTTACATTTACTCAGTTACAGTTACTCAGTTACAGTTACTCAGTTACTCAGTTACAGTTACTCAGTTTCAGTTACAGTTACTCAGTTACAGTTACTCAGTACAGTTACTCAGTTTACAGTTTACTCAGTTCAGTGTACTCAGTTACTCAGTTACTCAGTTACAGTTACTCAGTTACAGTTACAGTACTCAGTTACAGTTACTCAGTTACTCAGTTACAGTTACTCAGTTACAGTTACTCAGTTACAGTTACTCAGTGTACAGTTACAGTTACTCAGTTAACTCAGTTACAGTTACTCAGTTTACAGTTACTCAGTTACAGTTACAGTTACTCAGTTACTCAGTTACAGTTACTCAGTTACAGTTACAGTTACTCAGTTACAGTTACTCAGTTACAGTTACAGTTACTCAGTTACAGTTACTCAGTTACAGTTACTCAGTTACAGTTACTCAGTTACAGTTACTCAGTTAACTTCAGTTACTCAGTTACTTCAGTTACAGTTACTCAGTTACTCAGTTACTCAGTTACAGTTACTAACAGTTTACAGTTACAGTTACTCAGTTACAGTACTCAGCTTTACAGTTACTCAGTTACTCAGTTACAGTTAGCTCAGTTACTCAGTTACTCAGTACATTACTCAGTTACTCAGTTACTAGTTACTCAGTTACAGTTACTCAGTTACAGTTACAGTTACTCAGTTACCAGTTACTCAGTTACAGTTACTCAAGTTACAGTTACAGTTACTCAGTTACTCAGTTACTCAGTTACTCAGTTACAGTTACTCAGTTACAGTTACCCAGGTTACTCAGTTACTCAGTACAGTACTCAGTTACAGTTACCAGTTACTCAGTTTACAGTTACTCAGTTACAGTTACTCAGTTACAGTTACAGTTACTCAGTTACAAGTTACTCAGTTACTCAGTTTACTCAGTTACTCCGTTACTCAGTTACAGTTACTCATTACAGTTACTCAGTTACACAGTTACTCAGTTACAGTTATCAGTTACAGTTACTCAGTTTACTCAGTTACACAGTTACTCAGTTACAGTTACTCAGTTACAGTTACTCAGTTACAGTTATCTCAGTTACTCAGTTACTCAGTTACTCAGTTTACAGTTACTCAGTTACACAGTTACTCAGTTACTCAGTTACTCAGTTACAGTTACTCAGTTACAGTTACTCAGATTACTCAGTTACTCAGTTACGTTACTTCAGTTACAGTTTACTCAGTTTTACAGTTACTCAGTTACAGTTAACTCAGTACAGTTAGTTATCGTTACAGTTACTCAGTTACAGTTACAGTTACTCCCAGTTACAGTTACTTCAGTTACTTCAGTTACAGTTACTCAGTTTACAGTACTCAGTTACAGTTTACTCAGTTACAAGTTAGTTACTCAAGTTACAGTTACCATTACTCAGTTACAGTAACATCAGTACCAGTTACTCAGTTTACAGTTACTCAGTTACAGTTACTCAGTTACAGTTACTCAGTTACAGTTTACTCAGGTTTACAGTACTCAGTTACTCAGTTACAGTTACTCATTACAGTACTCAGTTACAGTTACTCAGTTTACTCAGTTACAGTACTCAGTTTACAGTTACTCAGTTACTCAGTACTCAGTTTACAGTTACTCAGTTACAGTTACTCAGTTACAGTTAGTTACTCAGTTACAGTTAGTTACTCAGTTACAGTTACTCAGTTACAGTTACTCAGTTACAGTTACTAACAGTTTACAGTATACTCAGTTACAGTTACTTCAGTGGATACAGTTACTCATTATCAGTTACAGTTATCAGTTACAGTTACAGTACTCAGTTACAGGTACTCAGTTACAGTTAGTTACTCAGTTACAGTTACCTCAGTTACAGTTACCAGTTACAGTTACTCAGTACAGTTACTCAGTTTACTCAGTTACTCAGTTACTCAGTTACAGTTACTCAGTTACAGTTAGTTAGCTCGTTACATTACTCAGTTACAGTTAGTACTCAGTTACAGTTACTCAGTTACAGTTTAGTTATCTCAGTTACAGTTACTCAGTTTACTCAGTTACAGTTTACAGTTACTCAGTTACAGAATTTACTCAGTTACAGTTAGTTACTCAGTTACAGTTACTCAGGTTACAGTTACGTTTACTCAGTTACAGTTACTCAGTTACAGTTAGTTACTCAGTTACAGTTACTCAGTTACTCATACTCAGTTACAGTTTACTCAGTGTACTCAGTTACAGGTACTCCTGGTTACAGTTACTCAGTTACAGTTTACTCCGGTTAAGTTACTCAAGTTACATGTTAACTCGGTTACAGTACTCAGTTACAGTTACTCGGTTACAGTTACTCAGTTAACACGTACTCGTTACAGTTACACAGACCTCGTCCTCCTCTGACTCCTCCTCTTCTCCACAGACTCCTCCTCTGACCTCCTCCTCTCCTCCACCAGACTTCCTTCCTTGACCTCTCCTCTCCTTCCACAGACTCCTCCTCTGACCTCCTCCTGGCTGACCTCCTCCTCCTCACAGACTCCTCCTCTGACTCCTCCTCTCCTCCACAGACTCCTCCTCTGACCTCCTCCTCTCCTCCACAGACTCTCCTCTGACTCCTCCTCTCGCTCCACAGACTCCTCCTCTTGACCTCCTCCTCTCCTCCACAGACCCCGTGTTCTCGCCTCGAGCTGAGGTTTTGCTCTGAAAGCTGGTCCTGGATGTCTTCAGAAGATCTTCCTGTTCGATCTCAGAAGTTCCTGAGCCGTGAGCGAGCGCGAGGCTCTCATGGGCCCCCTGGTGGACAGCGTCAGGTTCCTGCGTCTGAGGCTCAGTTGGCATAAAACATTTAAAGTGCATGTTTTTAAATAACCATGAGCTAAAGGCTTATAAGCGTTCAGCGGAAAACACCTCCATGTCCCTGAAGGCAAATCCCTGTTGTGTGTTTCAGCTGGAAGGAACCTCTCGGGGGGCGAGTGGGGACGAGGGGGACGAGGGGGGCAGCACCTCCTCACACTGTCCCGGGCTCTGGTTCCGTGTCTGGGACAGTTCGTGCTGCTCTGAGCGACGACGCTCAGTGGAAGAAACCTCAACTACGATCCTCCTGAAGGACCAGACATACGGACGGCAAGGTACTTTTACTACTACTTACTACTACTACTACTACTACTACTTACTGCTACTACTTCTACTACTACTACTATGCTACTGCTACTGCTCCTGCTTACTACTGCCTTACTGCTACTACTGCTACTACTTCACTACTGCTACTACTTACTACTGCTGCTACTACTACTGCTGCTACTACTTACTACTGCTACTAACTTACTACGCTACTACTACTACTACTACCACTAACTGCCTTTTGCTACTGCTACTGCTACTACTACTACTGCTACTACTGCTACTGCCTACTACTGCTGCTACTGCTACTACTACTACTGCTACTACTGCTACTACTACTACTACTGCTACTACTGCTACATGCTTACTACTGCTACTAAACTGTACTGCTACTACTGCTACTTGCTACTGCATACTGCTATTACTGCTACTACTACTACTACTACTACTACTGACTACTGCTACAGGAATCTCCTGAAGACCAGAGCAACTACTGCTACTACTACTACTGCTACTACTGCTACTGCTACTACTGCTTACTGCTACTACTTTGCTTACTGCTACTACTACTACTGCTACGCTACTACTGCTACTACTGCTACTGCTTACTTGCTACTACTGCTACCACTGCTACTGCTTACTTTACTGCTACTGCTACTACTACTACTTGCCTACTACTGTACTGCTACTACTACTGCTACTGCTATACTTACTACTGCTTTACTACTGCCCTACTGCTACTACTACTACTACTGCTACTGCTACTACTGCTTACTGCTACTACTACTTGCTACTACTACTACTACTGCTATCTGCTACTGCTACTTTACTGCTACTACTGCTTACTGCTATACTGCTAACTGCTACTACTGCCTACTGCCTACTGCCTACTACTACTACTACTGCTACTGCTGCTACTGCTACTACTACTGCCTACTACTGCTACTGCTACTACTGCTACTGGCTACTGCCTACTACTAACTACTGGCTACTGCTACTACTTGCTAAACTACTACTGCTATGCTACTACTGCTATGCTACTACTGCTTACTGCTACTGCTACTAACTACTACTGCTACTGCTACTCTACTACTACTACTGCTATGCTACTACTGCTACTGCTGCCTACTGCTACTGCTATACTACTCTACTACTCTTACTGCTACTGTACTACACTCTGCTATCTGCTACTACTGCTACTTGCTACTACTACTACTACTACTGCTACTTAACTACTACTTGCTACTACTACTACTGCTACTACTACTGCTGCTACTGCTATGCTACTGCTACTGCCCTGCTACTATACTGCTACTACTGCTACTACTACTACTACTGCTTACTACTGCTACTTGCCTACTGCTACTAACTGCTACTGCTACTGCTACTGCTACTGCTTACTACTACTACTGCTACTGCTACTACTAACTACTGCTACTACTGCTACTGCTACTACTACTACTGCTACTGTGCTATACTTACTGCTACTGCTACTGCTTACCTTGCTACTACTGACTACTGAGTACTGCTGCTACTAACTACTGCTACTACTGTACTGCTAACTACTACTACTTGCTACTGCTATATCTACTACTGCTTACTGCTACTTACTACTACTGCCTATCTACTGCTACTGCTACTACTGCTACTGCTACTACTACATAAATACTGCTACTACTACTACTGCTACTGCTGCTACTACTACTGCTACTACTGCTACTACTGCTACTACTGCCTACTGCTACTACTGGCTCTACTACTACTGCTACTACTGCTTATGCCTACTGCTACTACTGCTACTTACTACTACTACTGCTACTATACTACTGCCTGCTACTGCTACTACTACTACTGCCTACTGCCTACTGCTGCCTTACTACTACTGCCTACTACTGCCTACTACTACTACTACTGCCTACTACTGCCTTACTGCTACTGCTACTACTGCTACTGCTGCTACTACTACTGCTACTACTGCTACTGCTACTGCTACTACTGCTACTATAACTACTGCTACTACTGCTACTGCTACTACTGCTACTGCTACTTACTACTACTGTATACTGCTACTTGCTACTACTACTTACATGCTTACTGCTGCTAACTACTACTGCCTACTACTGCCTACTGCTACTGCCTTACTGCCTTACTACTACTACTCTATGCTACTACTACTACTGCTACCTACTGCTACTACTACTTACTGCTACTGCTGCTACTTACTACTGCTACTATGCTATGCCTGCCTTACTACTACTGCTACTACTGCTACTGCTACTGCTACTTCTGCCTTTACTACTACTACTGCTATACTGCTACTGCTACTACTGCTAAACTGCTACTACTACTACTGCTACTACTTGCTACTGCTACTACTTACTATTGCTACTTACTGCTACTGCTACTACTACTACTGCTACTGCTGGCTTACTACTACTGCTACTTACTGCTACTGCTACTGCTACTGCTACTGCCTACTACTGCTACTGCTCTACTACTACTGCTACTACTGCTACTGCTACTGCTACTGCGCTACTGCTGCTACTACTTTACTGCCTACTACTGCTTACTGCTACTGCTCTACTTGCTACTGCTACTGCTACTACTGCTACTTACTACTACTGCTACTACTGCTACTGCTACTACTTACTACTGCTACTGCTGCTACTACTACTGTACTACTGCTTATGACTACTGCTACTGCTTACTACTGCTACTGCTACTTGCTACTACTATGCTACTGCTCTACTACTACTGCTACTACTGCTACTTGCTACTGCTGCTACTATACTGCCTACTACTGCTATTGCTACTGCTACTACTGCTACTACTACTTACTGCCCTACTACTGCTACTGCTACTACTGCTACTGCCTTACTACTACTACTTGCTACTACTGCTTACTGCTACTACTACTTACTGCTACTACTGCTACTACTGCTACTGCCTACTACTAGCTACTACTTACTACTGCCTACTGCTACTACTGCTACTACTACTACTACTTGCTACTGCTACTACTGCTACTGCTACTGCTACTACTGCTACTACCCTACTACTGCTAACTGCCTACTACTGCCTACTGCCCTACTGCCTGCTACTACTACTGCTACTATGCTACTGCTACTGCTACTACTCGCTACTACTACTACTGCTACTACTGCTACTCCTACTACTGCTACTGCTACTACTACTACTGCTACTACTGCTTACTGCTACTCTACTACTGCTTACTTACTGCTACTACTGCTACTGCTACTACTACTACTACAATGCTACTACTGCTTACTGCTACTACTGCTACTGCTAACTACTCACTGCTACTACTACTACTACTGCTACTGCTACTACTGCTACTGCTACTGCTACTACTGCTACTGCTACTACTGCTACTGCTAACTTACTGCTACTAGCTACTACTGCTACTGCTTACTGCTACTACTACTACTCACTACTACTGCTACTGCTGCTACTCTATTACTGCTACTACTGCTACTGCTATACTGCTACTGCTTACTGCTACTACTACTACTGCTTTACTGCTACTACTGCTACTACTACTGCTACTGGCTACTGCTACTACTGCTTACTGCCTTACTGCTACTACTACTACTGCTACTGCTGCTTAACTACTACTTACTTACTGCTACTGCTTACTACTGCTACTGCTTGCTACTTGCTACTGCTACTACTACTGCTAGTACTACTACTGCCTACTTACTATGCTACTGCTACTACTGCTACTGCTTACTACTACTATGCTACTCTGTACTACTACTACTGCTCTACTGCTACTTGCTACTGCTACTACTACTACTCTATTACTGCTACTGCTACTACTGCTACTGCTACTACTAATACTGGCTTACTACTGCTACTGCTACTACTACTACTGCTTACTACTGCTACTACTACTAACTACTGCCTACTACTGCCTACTGGCTACTACTACTACTGCTACTGCTGCTACTACTACTGCTACTACTGCTACGCTACTGCTACTACTGCCTACTACTACTACTACTACTGCTTATACTGCTACTGCTACTACTGCTACTGCTACTCTACTACTGCTACTACTTGCCTACTGCTACTGCTACTTACTGCTAATACTACTACCTTACTGCTACTACTACTAACTGCTGCTACTGCCTACTACTACTATGGCTTACTGCTACTGCTGCTTACTACTATCTGCTACTACTTGGCCTACTACTACTACTACTGCTACTACTGCTACTGCTACTGCCTACTACTGCTACTGCTACTGCTACTGCTACTACTACTGCTACTACTACTACTGCTACTGCTTTACTAAACTTACTACTGGTACTACTACTACTACTACTACTGTACTGATGCTTACTGCTACTACTGCTACTATGCTACTGCTACTACTGCTTACTGCTATTGCTACTTACTACTACGCTACTGCTACTATGCTACTACTACTGCTACTGCTACTGCTACTACTGCTACTGCTACTGCTACTCTATACTGCTACTGCTGCTACTACTGCTTACTGCTACTACTGCTACTGCTGCTTACTGCTACTACTACTACTGCTACTACTACTACTACTACTACTGCTACTAACTACTACTACTGCTACACTACTACTACTACCTACAGATACTACTACAGATACTACTACTACTACTACTACAGATAAATACTACTACTACTACCTATACTGCTATGCTACTACTGCTGCGCTGCTACTAACTACTACTGCTACTACTGCTATGCTACTACTACTACTGCTACTACTGCTACTACTACTACTACTGCTACTTACTGCCTACTGCTACTACTACTACTTGCTACTGCTGCTACTACTACTGCTACTACTTGCTACTGCTACTGCCTACTTACTGCTACTACTAACTACTTGCTACTACTGCTACTGCTACTTACTACTACTGCCTACTTACTGCTACTGCTACTGCTACTACTGCTACTACTACTACTACTACTGCTACTACTACTACTGCTGCTACTGCTACTATACTACTGCCTACTCTACTGCTGCTTACTACTACTGCTACTACTGCTACTACTACTACTACTGCTACTACTCGCTACTGGGCTACTGTACTACTGCTACTGCTACTGGCTATTGTTTCCTACTACTACTACGCTACTGCTACTACTACTACTGCTACTACTACTACTTGCTACTGCTAGTACTACTACTCTGCTACTACTGCCTACTACTGCTACTACTGCTTACTGCTACTGCTAGTAGTTGACGCGTCACGTCGGTCAGGGCGGTTCGGGTCAGGTGGTCCAGGAAGCATTTCATAATTAACAGTAAGTTTATTGTGAAATTCCTGAGCTCACTTTTATGGTGAAATCCGGGTTCAAACCACAGCTTCTCTTTCTGACAGTCCAGTTTCGTTTCAGACTTTCCTGTATAATGAGTTTGTGTGTGTGGAGTCTTTGTTTTCCACTTTTTAAACTGTTTTAAACTTGTGTTTTTTTAAGTTTTTATCTCAAGTCTGCAGGTTCAAGACCAACCAGGAACTTAAAGGAGTAAAAACCAGAACAAAAAAACAGTTTCAGTTTTGGCTAAATGCACCACATTTCTTTTGCTTCAGAGTTTCCTGTTTTCTCCGATTTCTGCGTTCCTCTGTTGAACAAATGTGTTGTTGTTTTTATAAAGGGTCGTTTAAGAAAATGAAAACTCAATGGAAATTTGTGAGTTGAGTTCAATAAGTACTTCATAGCATAGACCCCAATTATCCTCCTCAATAACTCCACCGATGCACACATTATAATTCATGACTCTGTGTCCAGGAAGAACCAAATACAATGTTTCTTACTGCCAACAACAGGACAAGAAATAACTGATATAGTTAGAAAATGTCATAAATAAGAATCCTTGGCACTGTGACGAGGTTAGATTATGAGTATTGTTAACAGGTTCATCCATCACATCGTCACCGCATCCCATATTTTTAATTTTGCTTCTTTCAAAACTGGTAAATTTCCAGCATTTAATGAAAAATGGCAAAAGAAGAGGAAGATCTTTAATTTATATAGCGCTTTCACAGACATGGTCACAAGCGGCTTTACATGAGAGGGTTTTTACATTCACTCCCATACTCAAGTGGTGGTAAACTACATTAGTAGCTTCATGTTTCCCCTGGGGGAGACGGACAGAAGTAGCTGTCACGACTGCACACGTCTGCCGCCAACGCGTCCCTCTGATCACTCCATTACATTCACACACATCGTCATCCTGGCCCTATTGTACTATGTTTTTGCCGCGGGTGGTAAGGGAAACCGGATGTAACCCGGAGGAAACCTTTGCAGGACACGGTGAGACATGCAAAAGTCCACAAGAAAGGCCCGTCCAGGTTGGAATCGAACCCGGGACCTTCTTGCTGTGAAGCTGATTGAGCGCTAACCACTGCGCTACCGTGCCGCCCCAAAGTTATTAAAGTATTCACCATCTATAAAATGGTGACAAAACTCAGTCTCTAATTACAGACCTATCTCATACTACTCAATTCTCAAAAAATATTTAGAAAAGCTCAATATAACTCGACTAGACGCATTTATAGATAAATACAATATTTTAAATGACAGTTTAATATGGCTTCGTTGAAGCGATCTACGCTCTCGCCTTAATGAATCATAGAGGAAATTAACAATAATATCGACGAAGAACAGGTTTCTCTCTAGATATTTTCATCGATCTAAGAAGGCTTTCGACACTATGGATCACAATATACTCCTGAACAAACTACAAATAATGGGATAAGGTATTGCTTTACTGGATTGAATCCTACTTAAAACAAACCGTAAACAGTATTGTTCAATTTGCCTGGCCTGCCAAACGCATGCCTTTTCCTAGATATTCAAAGACTATAGTCTGGGAGCGAGCGTGATCTCAACAATTTCCCGTGGGCGTTGGATTGACAACAGCATCAACCAATTAGAGCACGCTAGATAACGTTTGCAGTAACAAGCGGCATAAAGAAAGTCTTTCCAAAAACGTCTTTATACGAGGACGCTTCCAACGCTGTTCCTTCTCCGGTTTTAGGGATTTCATATTTTCCAAATGATTTAAAACAGAAACGAAAGAGCCTGAAGAAAAACAGTGTATCGGCCGCCATCTTTTAATGTTTTGGAAGAGTGCGTGGTGGTGACAGGTGACGGCTTCCGTCTCTTGGTGCGTGAATTGGACCGATGTGGGCAAATCGTGAAATGATGGTGCGAGCAGCCGCCAGACGGTTTCTTCTTTTTGAACAGCAAAGGAGAGTGTCTGGCAGGCCAGGCAATGTTCAAATGGGGCAGTGCAGATCCATGTGTGAATACCCTAGTGTGTGGTGTCCCTCCGGGATCGGTGGCTGGGACCTAAACTATTTGTATTATATATCAATGATTTGTACATTGGTTTCCAAGAAGCTTAAACTGGTCCTTTTTGCAGATGATACAACCCATCAATACCTCGGTCGCTTCAGCAAATGGTGATCGAGATTACAGAAGAATGGATACATTGAAAGATTGTTCTGCGTAAAAAACTGTCCCTCCTAAACGTTACGAAAACCAAAGCAAATGGTTCTTTGGAAATCGTGAATGAATGTACATTACCAGTTAATTGGCAACGAAACTATTGAAAGGTCTTATGACATACATTTTCTTGTGTAGCACCGATCTATAATATCAGCTGGAAACCTCACATCAATAAAAATTAAAACTAAAGTTGCCAAAGATTTTTCAGCCATAATGAAAATTAAATATATCATTGATAACAAAGCTCTATATACTATATATGTTCACTTTATCTCTTCCACATTTAACATATTTGTTAGAGATCTGGGGAAATGTGTATAAAAGTAATCTTGACCCATTTGTTTAAAGTTCAAAAAAGGCAATAAGAATAATCCATTTAGTCTGGATACCGTGATCACACTAATCCATTATTCTTTAAATAAAAACAATGAAATGTGAGGACCTGACTGAATTTTAAGTATTGCTCAAATCATGTTCAAAGACTCACAAAAGTCACTTCCTGAGAAGTTTACAAAATAATGTTCTGCAACAGAGAAGTCAAATACAATCCTGAGAGATAAGATGAGATTCAATAAAACAAAACTCCAGAACAACCATGAAAAGCATCTGAGACGAGCTGTAAGAAATATGGAATATCTAGATTCAAAACATCAACTTTGCAATAACCTGGTACATTTTACAAAAAGTTTACAAAGAAGTTTATATTTCTTAGATATGAGGTTGTAGCAGCATTCTTTGTTGTTGTTTCTTTATATTGCTGATGGTTTTTTTTATTGTTCTTCATTATTTGTTGTTATTTGTCCTAATGTTCGCTTTGTTTCCCATGATTTGTTACCTTTGTAAATGTTAATGTAATGTTATTGTTTTTATTTTTGGGGCGGGGCTTATAAGCCTTTGGCTTCGGCCCACTCCCTTTGGCAGGTTTACTGCTCCAACAAATAAATAAACTAACTAAAGATGAGACTTTAAGCTCAGATGACCTCAACGGAGTGGCGGAGTCTAACCTCTGCTCTGTCACAGGTTTCGCGTCTCGGCTCTGGCCGCTCTGTTTGGAGGTTTGCTCCAAACTCAGAGAAAATACATGGTCCCTTCTGCCGGAGACGATCCCCTTCCTCGCCGAGCTCATGGAGGGTGAGTACTGCAGAGAGTATGCCAAGAGAGACTTGGCAGAAGTACTATCAAAGTACTACCAAAAGTACTGTCATTGCATCTAACTAACCCTGACCTTCTCAGATGAGAGTGAGGAGTGGAGAAGGAGGTGCAGCGTGTTGGTGCAGGAGATGGAGAAACGTCCTGGGAGAACCTCTGAAAGAGCTACTTCTGAGAGACCTACAGATCCTGCAGGAGAACCTTCTGAGGACCTACAGGAAGAAACCTTTGAGAACGCTTCTGAGGACACTACGTCTTCTTCTGCAGAGCCTACTTCTGAACCCTCCTGAGCTGATGTTTTTTAGCTGAATAAATGGTTTCCCAGACTCATTTGGGTTTTGTTCTGTCTGAGCTGCTCACTCAGTCAATAGTCCTTAAACTTATAAACCTCATTCAACAGTCAAAGGTCTTTTATTTAGTTTCTTTGATCGACACAAACAGACTCAGCTGAAGCTCCTCTTGCTTTTTTCCCTCAAAGGCTTTTAATAGACATTTAAATATAAAACATGTTCAATAGGGAAACACAGTTTCCAGGTGACGCTCAGAAAGACGCTGGCAAGCTCCTCAAGACTCTGTAAACGACAGACGTCCGTGTGAGCTCCGGCTGCAGAGACTGGTTTACAGTAGTGTTCAAACGCAGGGCAGTCCAACATGACTGAGCAGATGAATTCAGTTTTAAAATCAATAAAAACTACATGGACCAACAGTAGATCTTAGAAACACAGAACAGACCATCAGGCCTCTTACGTTCTGTGTAGTTGAATATTTCAACTAAAGGCGTGTGTTCAAAATATAGCAGTGGGGAGTGAACTCGTGAGGTCAATCATATTCTGTGGAAAAAACAGATTTGAAATCAGGTGGCCCTTGTTGTTAGGAAGTCAGCAACATGTTAATACATTTCACTTTGAAAATCCTGAAGAAAAATTAAGTTCGTTGCAAGACCTTGTTTCAAGAAGAACTGTGTTCTTTTGTTAAAAGGTTAAAACTGCAAAATCATCTCCAACGCCTTAAAATGGAAAAAACCAGACGGCAGAAGAAAATGGAAAACTACCATTGGAACGGATCAAACAATAGCCCAGACTCAAAGGCTCAAGCCAATGATCAGCTCCGATGATCAGACAGTCTTGAAGTTATCTGTGATACTCAGAGGCGTAGCTTGCCATACAGGCAAGGCAGGCAGCTGCCTGGGGCCCCCAAGCTGTGAAGGGCCCCCATGCACCAACCGGTTTTTCAGTACCTGCAGTAAACGCTTGATAATAACACTCTTCCTAAAATGATTTTGGTGATGCAGTTACATCATCTCTCCAACCAACGCTCGTGGCGCTGTTTATCCCCATCCTGCTGCTGCTTTAAGTGAGTCATGGTTCCCTAGATGTTAACTTATAATGAGCGTTTGGACAGACTTTTTTAGCTCACGGCTCACAGTATTATATTTCTATACAGTGAAACCAAGTTTATTGTAACTCCTCTTCATGACGCTAAAGAACCTCAGCCTTCTTTCTGAAGGAAAACTTATTGCAGAGAACTGCATTATGGGAGTTTTTCAGGTGACCCGCTCCTGTCAAATGACAATCTTCTTCTCCAGTGCGCAGTAACACCGATCTGGCCACCGAGCCCCCTACTGACATTCTTTGCTTGGGGCCCCTTGGTAACTTGCTACGCCACTGGTGATACGTGACCGTTAGATAGACGCCTGTGTGAAGCTTAATCTACTTATAAGAAAGCCCCCGCAAAGTCCCCACTGTTACAAAGACAATGAGCTTGAAGAGGATACAGTTTTCCAAAAGAACACATCATCTGGCCGAAAGAGAAAATGGAGAAACATTTTATTGGACTGAGTAAGATTGCTCTTTTTGGTCCAGGCTGCAGAACAGTTTGTTCAGACGACCCACAAACTCTGAATTGAAAGCCAAGTCACTCTGAAAGACAGTGAAGCATCGTGGGCATCATGATAATGGGCATGTTTCCTCTAACTATGGTGTGAATACCAGGGATCATGGGTTAGTTTGGAATATCAGAATACTTGAAAGAGGTCATGTTGCCATATGCTGAAGAGGAAATGCCCTTGAGGTGGGGGTGTTTCAACAAAGACAATGCCCCAACAACACCAGTAAAACTACATCTGTGGTTCCAGACCACAAGAACATTAATGTTATGGAGTGGCCTGACCAAATTTCCTGGACCTTAATCCCATAGAAAACTTGTGGGGTGACGCAAAATGCAGGAATTGTTGGAATGTTGTCAAGCATGTTTGGGCTGGTTAACCTGGTCGACTCATGCAACAACTGATGTGAAGCAGTTCTAATAAACTGTGGTCATACAAATAAATATTAGTTTATTGATTCACTGGAAAGCTAAAATCCTATAAATAAATAAATATTTATGTCGTACATACTGAGTGTGTAAAAGACAAATGCAGAAGCTGAACAGCCCAGTGGTCATTTGTCATTTTTCTGTAAAGTACTTGAAGAAATTATACATTTCTATTCATCCGTTTTGATTCAGAAAAACCATGGGAATGCTTCCAATGCATCGAAATAAAATCTATTATGAAAATGTTGGTGCCTGAACTAACGCCTTTGACACACTTGCTATATTTTGGACCAGCAACTGTAAATATGAGGAACCTAATGTGGAGCAACTTCTGCTGTCATTTTGTGTTCAGAGAAAGGGCGTTTTATTCTAAATGTGAATGTTTCAGATCGAGGTTAAATGTGTGGACATTAGTTCAAAGATTGACTATATTTAGTAACATCAAGACATTGATGTTGAAAACAGAGAGAAAAAAACGGCTGAATAAAAAAAAACATGTGAGAATTATTGTATCTGATTAACATGTTTTAGTTTGAACAGAAAAAACTTTATTAATCATGATTTACCTTTGGCTCAAAACACTCAATTTACAACAAATCTAATAAAACATTAAAGTCCATCTTAACAAGGAAACAGACTGAGCGACTTATTCAGAGCTGCCCAAGTCAAGGCCTTAAATAATCATTAAAAAAATGCCTTAGATTTCAAACAGGCCTGACTTTACCCAATGTAAAAGCGTCCAAAACATAAGCGACGAAAAGGAAATGAAAGGCGACAGAGTATGAGGTGTTACTCTGGCCACAGGCCTGAAACCTTTTAAGATTTGGGTAAGCCGAACCGGAAGAAAAGTAAGCTCAGTTTAAAAGCGGCGGGGAAGAGGCCAGGGTTCATTATGACACATTTTAATTCAGGTTTTTAGTCTTTTGATGAATGAAATTTATTTTGAGTCTAGTTGTTAGTCTAGTTTGTATTAATCATATTATTCTAATCATATTAATCAGTATTTTTATGATAATATTAATATTATCACGGAGAGGCCTCACGGAAGTTTGGATGAGTTTAGTTCTCCTTTTCATTTTATTTAGTGCGACGGAAATATCTGGACATTTTTAGTCAACAGTTTGAGTCTCAGGAAAAACTTTTAAATTTTGTTTTAGTCCAATTTTGACAAAAATTCTGCTGAAATATTTAAAGAGGGGGTAATGATGCTTTTTTCAATCACATAGGCACGCAAAAGCCTATAGTCATACTACAACAAACGTATGACGTAACCTTCTGTTGATATGCAGTAAATTAAAATAAATTGAATAAAAATTGCTCTCTCAAAATGGCTGTTAGCTGAACGACTTGAAATAGGCCTCTGTCCTTTTAAGAAGCTTTTCCCGACACGCCCCTTCAGCACACTGCTGTGGCATCTACAACACTACGTTTCTACGTCTTGTTTCCTCCACACACATAGACTCCATCCGATTTTTGGTGGCATTTTAATTTTTTACTTTTGGAAAGGAGCTACGCTTTATTATTTTGTGAACAACGGCCACCGCAGGATATGATTTGATCCAGCAGCTGAACTTTCTACACCGCAGGCCTTGGAATGGGCTCCTTGCCTGAAAAATAACTGCATGTTTGAGGCTCTAGTCCCTATTTGCTACTGCCATTTCCCTATGGATCCTTTAACTATACCCCCATTATAACCAGGATATTTAAGCGTCTGTATATCCAGCCCACACGCTTCAATAGAGGGACAATTACTGTGCATGGTGGTAAACCTACCCGTTAGCTTATATAATCGACTACAGCTCATTGTTGATGAAAAGTCTGCAATAAATCACAAATGTGTCAAGCAGGCTCATTGTGTGATCATCGTAAAGCTGCCTTCAGTAGTTTGCCCGCTTTATTGAACATTTTTTAGTGCATAATATGCTGCTTTTTGTTCAATGAAATTTCCGAGCTAGCTGTGTTAGCACCTTGGCCGGGGCTAATGGTGCGTTAGCTTCAGGAGAAACCACTGGCTACGACCCATTGTAAGATTAAATAATAATGATATAATAATCTCTTGGATTTGTATAGCGGCTTTTCAAAGATACCCAGAGCGCAGCTCATCTATTCATTCACTCCATAACTTGGTGGTGGTAAGCTACTGTTGTAGCCACCAGCTTGCCCTGGGGTAGACTGACGGAAGCGAGGCAGCCAGTCTGCGCCATCGCCCCTCCGATCCACCACTACACTCACTCACTCATTACATTCGCCAGGCTTCCTGGTGTTACCAACGGTCTCCATCCAGGTCCGGACCAAGGCCCTTCCCTGCTTAGCTTCCAAGGTCTGACGGGATTGGGCAGAGCAAAGCGGGGAATGATGTTAGCAATAAACTTCAAAAATATCAAAGCCAGGCTCAGTGTGTGTTTCATTGCAAAAGTCTGCTTCAAGTAGTTGCATGTTTTAGTGATGTGTAAAGTGCATAAAGCTTGTTTTCAAATTAAATCGTTCCGACTAGTGGTTAGCGGCTAACTGCTAATATTGTTAGCGTCGAGAGAAAACCACTCGCCACGACCCAATTGTAGATGAAATGTAATAACAATTCAAAATCACATCCCGTCTCAGTGTGTGATCCATTGTTAAAGGGTTCTTTATGTCATGGTGTTTTATTGACTTTATTTGTGCATATTTCCTCGTTTTCACGTGATGACTGGAGCTTAGCTTGTAAATTAAGCTTCTCTCCGGAGGGAATGCTATCAAGGGCATCATCAAGGCCCAAACGCATTCCCAGCGGCAGATTCCCGTCTGGAAATAAGTTTTTCTAGTCACAGGTTTTATACCTGGGTGTTGAGGTAACAGAAACAACTGATGTGTTCTTGTAAAAGTGTCCAGAAGCTGCTTGTAGCTCGGTTTAACAACACATGAAGCTAATCCTCCATGACTGACTGTTTACAATCTGCACTCGACATGCGGGGAGGGGATCCTGCTGAGCTGAGGAGCAGTGGTTGGTGGCTTGCTGGTTGACAGAAGGTCCAGAGGCGTCTCCAGGGAGGTGGGGGCGTCCTAGGAGGAACTGGAAGGCCAATAGCTACAAACCTAAATGGCTGCCGTCTAAGTTTTTTTACTGATTACTCAAAAATATGTGAAATGAGCCAAGGCAACAAAACTCACAGGCATGTGTTTATGAGGGAATGAACATAATAACATGATAATAAAGCTTGAAAAAGTCCATTTTACAATAATACCTCCCTCTTTAAAGTGCATATGACACATTAGACAACAATTTTGCTAAATACAATAGTTTAATCACAATTATATTTAAGATTTTGATTGTGCCCAGCTTTCTTTAGTTTGAACCATTTTTTGTGATGTTTATAGTTTCACCTCCTTATTGGAACCGACAGGAATGACATAAAAGAAGGTAAAACAATGTTTAACTGTTGCCGTGCAACCATGTTTAAGGTCAATAACGTTTGTTAAGTGTGACGTCACGACTTCCGCTTCCGGGTTCCTGGCAGACGGGCAAATTATGCGAAAAAAAACATAAAAAATCGTAAAAAACAAACTGTCATATATTTGTGAAACTCAAAAGAGTTACTGAGCTATTATTTCTCAGACTCATTAGCCAAAAATGCTGGCACCTGCTGCTAAAAAGTATTATTTACTAAAGTCGCTACCTTCCGGGTTAAGCGTAGCTCTGCGCCGTTAGCAATTTTCTCCTGTTAACTCCGATGTAGCGATGTTGGTAAATATGACTTTTAATAGCAGTAGGTGCAGCATGTTTGGCTAATGGGCCTGATAAATAAGTTTGTTCAGTAACTCTCTGTTGAGTTTCAGAAATATTGATTGTGGTATTAAAGAGTTTTTTGTAGTTTCTCGCACATCTGCGGACCCGGAAGTAGAGCTGTGACGTCACCACTTAACAAACGTATGGGAAATTAGGCTGATTCCGAAACCGTGAAATTGGTAAGAGGTCTTACGCCAAACCGGATGTGCGTCAGCGTCCGCCATGATAAGTAGCTTCCGAATTGGTCTGTCAGTTAGGAAGGAGTTAGGGAAAGGAGCCTCAATGCTAACTATCATAGCCACTTTAGCATAGGAGCTTCTGATGCTACCTCACTGGCGATTAGGAGCCATGTGCCATCCCATAAGCCACTGCGGCCGCATGCCCGCCCCCCTCGCCCCCACCCTGAGTGATTCTTCATGCTTTGATTGACAGGTGCACAATTCATTAAAAATATATATAAGAGATTCTGCACAAGCCAAACTTTATAAAAGTGACGAAATACATGTTAGAGTAACAGCTCAGTCACAGCCTCAGTAAATGGCTTAAATGAAGCAGTTTGTGCTTTTATTTAGTAGAAACTTAAGCCACATGGGCTAATTTGCATACTGTAGCTTTATTAAACAGCTGTTGAGATAAAATAAGGCTAAATGAAAATGTGATGGATCATTTGGATTTATTTTTTTCTCCTTAAATGTCTTTATTTGGACACTATGTTGTTGCATATGCCACTACAGTAGGTGGCGGTATGCGCTTTTGTTTGCCTGCCAATAACCTTAAAGAAGAAGAACAACAGCTGTTGGTGATGTCACTTCCCTGGGTAAGGACGGTGGAATTGGGCAAATGCTGCTGAAGCTCTAGTTCACTAACTGCATAGAGATCTAACAGTTGACCCCATGAAAGGTTAAGGATTAGTGGCTAGTGTTAGCACTTAGAGGCTACAATTTCACGGTTTCGGAATCAGCCTGAGTCAAACTGCTATGGAATGTTCCTTCTTCTATGTCACTTCCTGTCAGCAGCTTAAAAATTCAAATAAAAATCACTTTTCTGCCCAACATTTCTTCATTAAAATTGCTGCTTCAACTGAAATAAAATGATAATTATGCAACTGATGTAATCCATCTGAATAAGTCATATTTTCAAAAGCATTAAAACCTGTCATATGCACTTTAAAGAAATCTAGACTGAGTGGAAGCTTCTGCCCGGATCAACCTGTGACACTGTGTTGAAATGATTGACAGTTGCCGTGGAGACGCTTCTGGGAAAGAAATTGTTTATTTTGGGATGAATGAGTGACCGCGGTGACGTCATCAGAGCTCAGACTTTATATCAGCTCACACACGGACACACAGACACACACAGAACACACACGGACACACAGACACACGACACACAGACACACAGACAACACGACACACGGACAACACCAGACCACACACCACAGACACACAGACACACAGACACACACAGACACAAACAGACCACAGAACACAGACACAACACACCAGACACACAACACACAGCACACAGACACACACAGACACACAGACACACAGACCACAGACACCACAGACACACAGACACACAGACACACACGGAGATCAGGACCACGATGATGATGATGATGAGGAGGGTAACCACTCTGCCGCTGGGCCTTGTGCGCTCGCTCCACCACGGCCCCCCGAGAGCGCCCTCTGTGGGGCTCGTGGGCGCCCCCCTTCAGCAAAGGACAGGTGAGTCACGGGACAGAAGCTCCATTTAACCTGTTACCCCCCGGTTCAGCTTTACCCCAATCTAAAGCAGCTCGTGTGTATCGCCTCATCTCCTCATGTCGCTCTTTTGTCACATTTTCTTCCTCTTGCTCGGCTCATTGTTTCGACACTTTAGATTTGGGTAAAGCCGAACTGTAGAAAATGTGCTCGGTTCATGCGGAGGGAAGAGGATTTATTCAGTCACTTTCTGTTCTTGTTCATGCAGTACTTTTGACTTGTACTTTAAACATTAAACTGAAGTATCTGTTACTGAATAAGTCACTTGTTCCTCTGAGTTAATCTTTGTTTTTCAGGTTTTCTTTCTTCTTTATAATCATTTATTTTCTTTGACAAAATTAACATTTTCTCATTCTTCATTATTTCATCTTTTACCTCAAACTGAAACAGGAAACAGACTCAGTTACTCACAGTACTTTTTTACTCCAGTAATATATTATTACTAGGGCCGGGACACGATTAAAAAAATAACCTAATTAATTAGAGGCTTTGTAATTAATTAATCTAAATTAAATCGCATATAAATATTGACCTGAGAACAGTGAGAAGTAGTTTTTTCATAAGGATGTCTTAGTATACCATTGAATAATGAACTGAAATACATAAGCTTAAGCAACAAAATATTGTTTATTTTTGTTCAACCCAAGTCCAACAGACCAGTGCAATATTGGCCATTAATTGTGCGTCCTGCAGCGAAAAAAGGAACCTTGAAGTGTGGAAAAGCAAAGTGTATTAATTTAGATTAATATTTTTAATGCGCACTAACCTCATGTAATTAATTAATCGCAATTAATCAAAAAAGTCCCGGCCCTAATTATTAGCATATTTCTGCATTTATTATTTATTTGCAGATTTGAGTTTGTCATATTTAAAACTGAACTAAAACAGCACAAATGACATGTTCACTTTTGATTCTAAACTGCCAGTTTATTGAGTCAAAGAACAAAAGTTGGAGAGACTGAACTTTTAACAGTAATGAATCTGAGGTCAGAGGGAGCTCAACACTTAAAATGAGGAAAACTGGCAGAATAAAAGTCTGTGTTTAATCATACTGAAAGTTAACAAGTAAATACTTCCACACGACTGATCTGAGCCGCTGAGAAACCGACGTTCCTCTCCTCCCACTGAAAAAAAGCCTCACACATGAGACAGTAACAGCGCCCCAGTGGAGGAGCCAGATGCAAGACAGTAAACAGCCGCCCCCCAGTGGAGGAGCAGATGAAGACAGTAACAGCGCCCCCCAGTGGAAGGAGTAGATGAAGACAGTAAACAAGCGCCCCCAGTGGAAGGAGCAGTATGAAAGAGACAGTAACAGCGCCCCCAGTGGGGGAGCAGATGAGACAGTAACAAAACGCCCCCCAGTGGGGGAAGCAGATGAAGACAGTTGTACAAGCGCCCCCCAGTGGAGGAGCAGATGAAGACAGTAACAGCCGCCCCCAGTGGGGGAGCAAGGATGAGGACAGTAACAAGCGCCCCCAGTGGAGGAGCAGATGAAGACAGTAACAGCGCCCCCAGTGGGGAGTAGAATGAAGACATGTAAACAGCGCCCCCAGTGGAGGAGTAGATGAAGACAGTACAGCGCCCCCAGTGGAGGAGCAGATGAAGACAGTAACAGCGCCCCAGTGGAAGGAGCAGATGAAGACAGTAACAGCGCACTCCGACAGTGGAGGAGCAAGATGAACGACAGTAAACAGCGCCCCCAGTGGAGGAGCAGATGAAGACAGTAACAGCGCCCCCAGTGGAGGAGGGCAGATGAAAGACCAGTAAACAGCGCCCCCAGTGGGAGGAGCAGATGAAGAACAAGTAAACAGCGCCCCCAGTGGAGGAAGCAGATGAAGACAGTAACAGCGGCCCCCATGGAAGGAGTAGAAATGAAGACAGTAACAGCGCCCCCCAGTGGGGGGAGCAAGATGAAGACAGTAACCAGCGCCCCCAGTGGGAGGAAGCAGATGAAGACAGTAACAGCGCCCCCCAGTGGAGGAGCAGATGAAGACAGTAACATGTGCCGACGCAGTGGAGGAGCAGATGAAGACAGTAAACAGCGCCCCCAGTGGAGAGCGAGACTGAAGACGTAACAGTGCCACCCCAGTGGAGGAGCAGAATGAAGACAAGGTAACAGTGCCCCAGTGGAGGAGCAGATGAAGAACAGTTAAACAGCCGCCCACCAGTGGAAGGAGCAGATGAAGACAGTAACAGCGCCCCCTCAGTGCGGGAGCAGATGAAGACAGTAACAGCGCCCCCAGTGGAGGAGCAGATGAAGACAGTAACAGCGCCCCCAGTGGAGGAGCCAGATGATCTTCGTTTTGGAGAAAACGTTCAATAGCGTTAGCTCGTGTGAGCTAACTGTAGCATTAGCGTTAGCCATCGTGTTGAGCTAACTGAAGCTTAGCCTATGAGAGCTAACTGAAGCATTAGCCGTGGCTGAGCTAACTGAAGCTTAGCATAGCATCGTGTGAGCTTAACTGCAAGCATTTAGCCGTTGAGCTAACTGAAGCATTAGCATTTAGCATCGTATATGTGAGCTAAACTGAGCATTAGAGCATTGCATTCGTGTGAGCTAACTGAGCCATTAGCATTTAGCATCGTGTGAGCTAACTGAAGCATTAGCATTAGCATCGTGTGAGCTACTGAGCATTAGCGTGTGACGAACTAACTGAAGCTTAGCATTAGCAATCGTGTGGAGCTACTGAAGCATTTAGCCGTGTGTGAGCTAATGAAGCCATTAGCATAGATCGTGTGAGCTAACTAGCATTAGCTGTGTTGAGCTTAACTGAAGCATTTAGCATTAGCATCGTTGCAGCTACGAGACATTTAGCCGTGTTGTTTCAAGCTCTTGAGACCAGTTACAGCTGCCTGGAACAACCTATAAGGTCTGATCTTTTTTAACTGTTGCCGTGCCAACCATGTACCTTTACCTCCATCTATGTCACTTCCTGTCAGCAGATGTCGTCCTAAATTAAGTCTACTTTAAATTAAACCTGTCAGAGGCGCTTTAGGGGAACGTTTAACTGTCGCTATTTCTGTTGAGTTTAGTGATTCTTTAGACTCAGATTACTTTACTTATTGTTACACTTGTTTTTGTATTTTATCTGCAAAACGTTGCTGTTTTAGAAATAAAAACTTTCTCCTTGTTTACTCTTATCTCCTCGTCTCCTAACTCTGTTCTCCTAATCTCTTCGTCTTCTTCTTTCCTAACTCCTGTCTCTTTTCTCCTAACTCCTCGTATCTTCTTCTCCGGACTCCTCGTTCTTCCTAACTCCTCGTCTTTCTTCTCCTGACTCCTCGTCTCTTTCTTTCCTAACTCCTCGTCTCCTAAACTCCTCGTCTCTTCTTCCTCCTAACTCCTCGTCTCTTCTTCTTCCTAAACTCCTCGGTCTCTTTTCTCCTAACTCCTCGTCTCTTTTCTCCTAACTCCTCGTATCTTCTTTTCCTGACTCCTCGTTCTCCTAACTCCTCGTCTCTTCTTCTCTGACTCCTCGTCTCTTTCTTCTCCTAAACTCCTGTATTCTTCTCCTGACTCCTCGGTCTACCTAAACTCTCGTCTTTTCTTCTCCTGACTCTCGTCTCTTCTTCTCCTAACTCTGTATCTTCGTTCTCCTGACTGAACTCGTCTCCTAACTTCCTCGTCTCTTCTTCTCTGACTCCTCGTCTTCCCTAACTCCTCGGTCTCATTCTTCTCTAACTCGCTCGTCTTTCTTCTCCTAACTCCTCGTTCTCTTCTTCTCCTGACTCCTCGTTCTCCTAATCACTCGTCTCTTTTTCTCCTCTGACTCCTCGTTCTCCTAACTCCTCGTCCTCTTCTTCTTCCTAACTGTTTTGGGGGAGGTGGCACAGTGACGTTAGCGGCTTCCGATTGAGCTTCACAGTCTAGAAGGTCCTGTTTCGATTTCCACCTGGACGGGGCCCTTTCTGTGTGGAGTTTGCAATGTTCTCTCCGTGTCTGCGTAGGTTTTCCTTACGGGGTTTACTCCGGGTTTTTCCCTACACTAAAAACAGTGTACAATAGGCCAGGATGAAATGTGAGTGTGGTTGAGAGTGCGCCATGGGGTGACGCACGGACTTGGAAATCAGCCCAAGCGCTACAATCCGGTGTTGAGCTTGTTTACATTGCATGAGACCCCATGTATCATTGCATGTAAATAAGAAGTAAATGTTATACTTGGGTTTACAATGGTGATAGATGAATAACAGGTTTTAATGCCAAACACGGTAATGATTCGGTATGGGAAACAGAAAATAATTAACACCTGGTCTGATAGAGTGTGATGATACTGTGGAGTGTTGACCTCGGTATAATAGCAGCTCATGGCATTCTGTGACAATGTAACCCAACATCGGTTGATGTTGTCTTGTAAGATGGATAGAAATATGCCAGTGTTGCAGTTAGTTTATTGTTATTTAGTTTATGAAGGGTGGGAGTCAATAAAGCTTGTCTTTTCTTCCACTCCTTTTCGATTAGATGTATTATTATTATTTTTTTCTTTTTTTCTTTTTTCTTTTATTGCTGTATATATATTTTTTCCTGTTTTTTTCTTGGATTTTTGTTGCCTTAGCTCGAATAAAACTCAAACAAACAAAAAACTCAAACAAACAATGTATTGTTCATAACCTGCACTGTCCCGACCAAAATAAAATAAATAACTCCTACGTCTCTTCTTCTCCTAAATCCTCGTCTCCTAAACTCCTTCGTCTCTTTCTTCTCCTAACTCCTCGTCTCCTAACTCCTCGTCTCTCTGTCCTCAGGCCCGCCGGGGGTGGAGCTTGGCCGGGGCAGGATTCCGAAGAGGCCGCGATTGGCTGGATTGCTTCAAAGAACAGGTCAGATTTATTCATATTCTTGATTTAAACATTTTACAAAACAAACATAAAATATTGTTCCAGATCTACTTGAACTTTATTCAGTTTTTAATTCAATTTAATGAATATTTAAAGCAAGTGTTTCAGGCGAAAAGGGAATTTATAAATGTAGAGCCAACACTAAAGATAAAGAAACAATGATTCCTTTTCTGCCTAAAACCTCGTGAACAGAGCCAGTTTAAGTATGTTTTTATCTGTTTGACTTCATTCGATCCAAAAGACGGATTTTTAGATCTTGTTTTATTAGATTTAAAAATCTGTTAAAAACTTAAATTTTCAACTTATTATTTGAAATATCAAATCTCAGTAAATCCGGAACGTCAGAATGCAGATTCAGTAAAAGTCCAGTGTACACCCATTTGAAAGTAAGAACTACTTTAGATTTTGGGTAATAGCTCGGTTTAAATGTTCTCTCTGTCGTAATGATCCACAGAGGTTTTAAAAGTCGCTCTCGGTCGTTTGGACTTTGAGCTAATATTGATTCTGTTTGTTGACTTTCAGAACGTGAACTCTTGTTTTCACACCTAATGACGCTTTACAAGCCTGTGCCTGTTTGTTTGCCTCAGAGGATTCTGTTTTGATTTGTCCTCAGGGGATTTTTTGTTTTTCCTCAGGAGGATTTGTTTTTGTTTCTCGGGAGGATTTGTTGTTTGTTTGTCCTCAGGAGGATTTGATTGGTGTTTCCTAGGAGAGGATTTTGTTTTGTTTTCCTCAGAGGATTGTTGTGTTTTCACTAGGAAGGATTTGTTGTGTTTTCCCTCAGGAGGGTTTTGTTGTGTTCTTCCTCAGGAGGTTTGTTTTTGTTTTCCTCAGGGGTTTGTTTGTTTTCTTCAGGAGGGTTTGTTTTGTTTTCCTCAGGAGGGTTTGTTTTGTTTTCCTCAGGAGGTTTGTTTTGTTTCCTCAGGAGGGTTGTTGTTTTTCTCAGGAGGGTTTGTTGTATGTTTTTCCTCAGGAGGAGCGATTTGTTGTGTTTTCTTCAGGAGGTTTTGTTGTGTTTTCCTCAGGAGGGTTTGTTTTGTTTTCTTTCAGGAAGGCATTTGTTTTGTTTTCCTTCAGAGGGTGTGTTTTGTTTTCCTTCAGGAGGTTTGTTTTGTTTTCTCAGAGGGTTTGTTTTGTTTTCCTCAAGGGAGGGTTGGTTTTTGTTTTCCTCAGGAGGTCTTGATTTTGTTTTCCTCAGGAGGTTTGTTTTGGTTTTCCTCAGGAGGTTTGTTTGTTTCCTCAGGAGGGTTTGTTTTGGGTTTTCTCAGGAGGGTTTGTTGTGTATTTCCTCAGGAGGCGTTTGTTGTTTTCCTCAGGAGGGTTTGTTGTATTGTTTTTCCTTCAGGAGAGATTTTGTTTTGGTTTTCCTTCAGGCAGGTGTGTTTTTGTTTTCCTCAGGAGGGTTGTTTTGTTTTCCTAGGAGGGTTGTTTGTTTTCCTCACGGAGGTTTGTTTTGGTTTTCCTAGAGATGGGGTTTGTTTTTGTTTGTTCCTCAGGAGGATTTGTTGTGTTTTCCTCAGGGAGGGGTTTGTTAGTGTTTTCCTCAGGCAGGATTTGTTGTTTTCCTCAGGGGGATTTGTTGTGTTTCCTCAGAGGGTTTGTTTTGGTTTTTCCGTCAGGAGGATTTGTTGGCTGTTCTTCCTCAGAGGTTTGTTGTGTTATCCTCAGGAGGTTTGTTTTGTCTTTTCTCAGGAGGGTTTGTTTTGTTTTTCCTCAGGAGGGTTTGTTTGTTGTATTTCCTCAGGAGGGATTTGTTGTTCTCAGGAGGGTTTGTTGTGTTTTCAATAGAAGGTGTTTTGTTTTCCTGCAGTGAGGTTGTTTGTCTCAGGAGGTTTGTTTTGTTTTCTAGGAGGGTATGTTTCCTCAGGGGGTGCCGGGGTGTTCTTTGTTTTGTTTTCCTCAGGAGGTTTGTTTTGTTGTTCCTCAGGAGGGTTTGTTGGTTTTCCTCAGGAAGGGTTTTGAGATATATAGGAGAGGGTTGTTTTGTTTCCTCTAGGAGGGTTTGTATAGTTTTTCTCAGGAGGGTTTGTTGTTGTTTCCTCAGGGAGGGTTGTTTTGCTTTCTTCCTCAGGTTAGGGTTTTGTTGTCATCTCTTCCTCAGGAGGCGTTTGTTGTGTTTTTCCTCAGGAGGGTTTGTTTTGTTCCTCAGGAGGGTTGTTTTGTTTCCTCAGAGGCGTTGTTTTGTTTCCTTCAGGAGAGTGTTTGTTATTAGTTTTTCTCAGGGGGTTTGTTTTTGTTTTCTGAGGGTTTTAGTATTGTTTTCCTCAGGGGGTTTTGTTTTGTTTTTCTCAGGAGGGATTTGTTTTGTTTTCTCAGGAGGGTTTGTTTTGTTTTCTCAGGGGGTTTTGTTTTGTTGTCTCAGAGTATTTGTTTTGTTTTTCCTTCAGGAGGGGTTTGTTGTGTTTCCTCAGGAGGTTTGTTTTGTTTACTCAGGAGGGTTTGTTGTGTTTTCCTCAGGAGGGTTTGTTTGTGTTTTCTCAGGGGATTTGTTGTGTTTTCTCGGAGGGTTCATCGTTTATGCTTTTTCCTCAGGAGGGATTTGTTTTGTTTTTCCTCAGGAGGGTTTGTTTTGTTTTCCTCAGGAGGGTTTGTTTTGTTTGTCCTCAGCGAGGATTGTTGTGTTTTCCTCAGGGAGGGTATTGTTGTTTTTCCTCAGGAGGGTTTGTTGGTTTCTCAGGAGGGTTTGTTTTGTTTTCCTATCTTTCTCTTTGTTGTTTTCCTCAGGGGATTTGTTGTGTTTTCCTCAGGAGGGTTTGTTGTGATTTCCTCAGCGAGGGTTTGTTTTTTTTCCTCAGGAGGGTGTTCTGTCTTCCTCAGGAGTGTTTGTTTTGTTTTCCTCAGGAGGATTGTTTTGTTGTCCTCAGGAGGGTTTGTTTTGTTTCTCAGGAGGGTTTGTTTTAGTTTTCCTTCAGGAGTTTGTTTTGTTTTTCCTTCAGGAGGTGTTTGTCTGTGTTGTCCTCAGGAGGTTTGTTTTGTTTGTCCTTCAGGAGGATTTGTTTTGTTTTTCCTCAGGAGGGTTTGTTGTGTTTTCCTCAGGAGGGTTTGTTTTGTTTCCTCAGGAGGGTTTGTTTTGTTTTTCCTCAGGAGGTTTGTGTGTTTTCCTCAGGAGGGTTTTGTTGTGTTTCCTTCAGGAGGGTTGTGTGTTTTCCTCAGGAGGGTTTGTTGTGTTTTCCTCAGGAGGGTTTGTTGTTGTTTTCTCTCAGGAGGGTTGTTGTGTTTTCCTCAGGAGGGTTTGTTGTGTTTTCCTCAGAGGGTTTGTTGCTGTTTCCTCAGGAGGTTTGTTGTGTTTTTCCCAGGAGGGTTTTGTTGTGTTTTCTCAGGAGGGTTTGTTGTGTTTTCCTCAGGAGAGGGTTGTTGTGTTGTTCCTCAGGAGGGTTTGTTTTGTTTTTCCTCAGGAGGATTTGTGTTTTCCTCAGGAGGTTTGTTTTGTTTCCTCAGGAGGGTTTGTTTTGTTATTTCCTCAGGAGGCGGTATTTTTTGTTTCCTCAGGAAGGGTTTGTTTTGTTTGTCCTCAGGAGGGTTTGTTTTGTTTGTCCTCAGGAGGATTTGTTTTTGTTTTCCTTCAGGAGGATTTGTTTTTGTTTTTTCCTCAGGAGGATTTGTTTTGTTTTCCTTCAGGAGGGTTTGTTTGTTTGTCCTTCAGGAGGATTTGTTTTGTTTTCCTCAGGAGCGATTTGTTGTGTTCCTCAGGAGGGTTGTTTGTTTTTCCTCAGGAGGGTTTGTTTTGTTTGTCTTCAGAGGGTTTGTTGTTTTCCTCAGGAGGGTTTGTTGTTGTTTCCTTCAAGGATTTGTTGTGTTTTCCTCAGAGGATGTTGTGTTTTCCTTCAGGTGAGATTTGTTTTTGTTTTTCTACAGGAGGGTTTGTGTTGTTTTCCTCAGGAGGATTTGTTTTGTTTGGTCCTCAGGAGGATTTGTTTTGTTTTCCTCAGGAGGTTGTTTTGTTTTCCTCAGAGGGTTTGTTTTGTTTTCCTCAGGAGGATTGTTTGTTTTTCCTCAGGAGGGTTTGTTGTTTTTCCTCAGGAGGGTTTGTGTGTTTTCCTCAGGAGGGTTTGTTGTGTTTTCCTCAGGAGGTGTTGTTTTTGTTTTCTGTCTCAGGAGCGATTTTGTTTGTTTTTCCTCCAGGAGATTTGTTGTGTTTTCCTTCAGGAGGGTTGTTTTGTTTTTTCCTCAAGGAGGGTTTGTTTTGTTTTCCTCAGGAGGATTTTGCTTTTTTGTTTTTCCTCAGGAGGATTTGTTTTGGGTTTTTCCTCAGCGAGGCGTTGTTGTGTTTTCCTCAGGGAGGATTTGTTTTTGTTTTTCCTCAGGAGGGTTTGTTGTGTTTTTCCTCAGGGAGGATTTGTTTTGTTTTGCCTCAGGAGGGTTGTTGTGTTTTCCTCAGGAGGGTTTGTTTTGTTTTCCCTCAGAGATTTGTTTTGTTTTTCCTCAGGAGGATTTGTTTTGTTTCCTCAGGAGGATGTTTGTTTTTCCTCAGGAGGGTTGTTTTGTTTTCCTCAGGAGGATTTGTTTTGTTTCCTCAGGAGGCTGTTTTGTTGTGTTTTCCTCAGGGAGGATTTGTTTTGTTTTTCCTCAGGAGGGTTTTGTTGTGTTTTCTCAGGAGGTTTGTTTTTTTTCCTCAGGAGGGTTTGTTTGTGTTTCCTCAGGAGGATTTGTTTTTTTTTCCCTCAGGAGGATTTGTTGTGTTTTCCCTCAGGAGGATTTGTTTTGTTTCCTCAGAGGGTTTGTTTTGTTTTCCTCAGGAGGTTTGCTTTTGTTTTTCCTCAGGAGGCGTTTGTTGTGTTTTCCTCAGGAGGATTTGTTTTGTTTTCTCAGAGATTTGTTGTGTTTTCCTCAGTAGGATTTGTTTTGTTTTCCTCAGGAGGGTTTGTTGTGTTTTTTCCTCAGGAGGGTTTGTTTTGTTTTCCTCAGGCGCTCGGTGAAGGATTTCGGCGGACCTTGAGTTCGAGGCGTTTCCTGACGATCCTCCTGTTGGCGGAGTGAAGAACCCTCGGGCCGTGGGGCAGCGCCTCCTGCAGTGCTTGTCCGAAGGCGCTGCAGGCCATTAAAGCAGGAGGGCCTCACAGCGCTGACTCTGGGCAGGAGAACCACAGTCTGGGTCTGGGCTCCCGGTTCACGGACACCTGGCTGCTGCTAGGAGACCTCAGCCTGGTCTGGGTGGACGCTCACGCAGACATTCAACATGCCCAGACCCGGGGACCCGCGGAACTCACGACAACCCGGTCAGCTTCCTCCTCAGGAGCTCCAGGGGAAGGTTAAGGAGCCTCAGCTTCCCTCTCAGGGAGCTCCAAGGAAGGTAAGGCCCTCAGCTCCTTCCTCAGAGAAGGTAAGAAGCCTCAGCTTCCTCCTCAGGGAGCTCCAGGGAAGGTAAGAGCTCAGCTCCTGCCTCAGGAGAAGGGTAAGAGCCTCCAGGCTCCTCCTCAAAGAGGAAGAAGCCTCAGCTCCTCCTCAGAGAACCTTGAGCACGATTTTTCCAGTCCAGCTTTACCAAATCAGTAAACGTTCACAGCATGTAGGCCAGGGTAACGCCTTCGTTGTAAAGCTAGACCTACGAGGGACTGATCCAGATGTTTATGTTTTTTGTTTTTCTCGCTCTTTGTGGCGTTTTTTCCACTTTTTGCTGCGTTTTCTCCTAGCTTTTTCCAAGAAGCTTTTAGATCTTTGGGTAAAGTTGAACTGAGAAATGCCTCGGTAGGCGGGGGAAGAGGATGTATGACGTTTTTAGAAGTGAAACGCTTGTCTCTGTGAACAGGGGGGGCCCAAACTTTGGGTCGAGGGGCCAACAGCGATGTGCAAATTATAATTAGTTACTTTATTTTTCGTTTATATTAGCATTTGATTATATCTATGTAATAAACATGCTACATTAAAACAAATGTACTATGTGCAGACTTAGAAATAGAACAAAAATCAACAATTGTAGCAATATAGTGGCAAAATGTAAACAACAACACCAGGTCTATCTACAGCACCTACAGGACTCTACCTCATTTGTTAGTCAAAGAAAATGCCATATTAGATAATTTTGAAAGTGTCAGTCAGCAGATAATTCTTTATAAATCCATTTTAACATTGACCTATATGTGATGTCAACAAATTTGCAATAAAAGGTGGAAAACTGTTGAAGTTGATGCTACAAGCTCTGTGATAAACACCAAAGACACCACAAGCAGTGTTCCCTTAACTTTTCGAAAGGAGAGAGAACAGCGCCCAATTGACGCTAGGTGGCAAAGTTTACTGCGATCCATATTTTACCATTTGGAATTGATGTGGCGCAAAAGTAGGTCAATCTATGGCGGGTCAACAGAATTGTTTCGGGCGGGCCAGAATCCTGGCCCCGGGCCCCACTTTGGACCCCCGCTGTAGATATGGGTGTCAGTAAAGAGTTGTAAGAGCTCTCCTGAGGCCTCGTGAGAATTAACACTCTGGGCTCTCCTGCAGGACATGTGAAATAACCTCTGGAGCTCCTCATCCGCAGGCGCAGTGAGATAAACACTCTGGAGCTCCTCCTGCAGGCGCGCAGGAGAATAACACTCTGGAGCTCCTCCTGCAGGCCGGCAGTGAGAAACACTCTGGAGCTCCTCCTGCAGGCCACAGTGAAGAATAAACACTCTGGAGCTCCCTCCTGCAGCCGTGAGGAATAACACTCTGGGTCCTCTGAGCCAAGTGAGAATAACAGGGTTATGGCATTTTTGTCTGAGTTTAACTAAAGTCTTGAGTCTCTAAAGTCTTGCAGTCTCTACAAGTCTTTGTAGGTTCTTCTAAAGTCTTGAGTCTCTAAAGTCTGAGTCTCTAAGTCTTGAGTCGTCTAAAGCTTCGTCTCTAAAGTCTTCAGTCTCAAAGTCTTCAGTCTCTAAAGTCTTCGTCATTCTAATAATAGTGGATGTAACGATCATCGAAAATCCGATTTAAAATCGATTTATATTCATAAATGTGAATCGATGTAAAATAAAAGAATCGATTTTAAAGCCCCTCAGGCTGCCTCGATTTTGCGGGCGACGAATATAGACCGAAATAGCCTCGTTTTTCTTAACCGTTAACTTTTCTCAAGACAAAGCTTCCAACTCCCCGCTCACCGTCAACACACGCCACACCATGTAAACACATACACGTAGCATCGAGGCAGCAGACGCACTAAAGTTAGCCGCTTGAGATAAGCGTAGCGGCTAACGCAGAGTTTAGCATTTTGACAAAGTTTACCAAAGATCGTAAACTGACAACATTGACCAACCTGCTCTTGATTCTGCTGAAATCCTCATCAAATGTCTGCTTGTCAAATAATCCAACTACCTACAGGAGGCTTGGGTTTTCTTGTTCTTTTTCGCTCCTTTATGTTTACAAAGCCTGCACGGAGAGCAGTGAGGCGTATCGAGGGTGAAAAAAAACTGCACTGTTAAAATTCAGTTTCTAAATGGTAGTATTATGTTCAAACTGCAAAAAAAAAAAAAAAAAGTTGGTAAAATTAAATATAATCTCAAAATTTGCTTGCTACACATTCTTATTTATGCTCGAAAAACAGCTATTACAAGCCTCATGTCAAATGAGTTATAGTCATTTTCATGTCTCTGTAAGTTTTGTAATGATAAAGTTCTCTTAGGACGTCTGGAGTTTGTTAAAGGACAAAGCAAGATGTTAACAAACAGAAACACTTGGGTATGAAGGGTCATATTCTTTTTAAAAAAGGTTTTAAAAAAAGATCGGAAAAATCGATATCGGGGAACTTTAAAATGTAAACCGAATTCGAACGGGGGCTTGAGGAATCGTACATCTCTACATAAACTTTCCTCCTCAGATTACCGTCGCTCCGACTTCTCGTGGGTTTCCAGCCGTGTTCCAGGCCTCGAACCTGGTCTACATCGGACTGAGGGACGTGACCCGGGTAGCAGTAAGTCATAAACTGGACTAAACCAGGACTACACTGGGACTAACCAGGTCTACCACTGGACAATACCTGGCTACAACTGCGCGATAAAACCCAGGTCTACACTGGGACTAACAGGTCTAAACTGGGACTAAACCAGGACTACACTGGGACTAAACCAGGGTCTTACCACTTTGGACTAACCTTGGTCTACATGGACTAAACCAGGTTCTACACTGGGATACCAGGTCCTAATGGGGGACCTAAACCAGGTCTACCTGGGCTCAAACCAGGTCATACACTGGGACTAAACCTGGTCTACACTGGGACTAAACCATCTACACTGGGACTAAACCAGTCCTCACTGGGGACTAAACCAGGTCTACACTGGAGACTAAACCGGGACTACACTGGGACTAAACCAGGTCTACACTGGGACCTAAACCGGACTTCCACTGGACTAAACCAGGTCTACACTGGGACTAAACCTGGACCATGTGGACTAACCTGGTAACACTGTGGACTAAACCAGGGTCTACCACTGGGGAACAAAACCAGGTCAAACTGGGACTAAAACCAGGACTACCACTGGGATAACCAGGTCGATCACTGGACTAAAACCAGGTCTACACCTGCGGAGCTAACCAGGTCAAACTGGGATACAGGTCTACACTGGGACTACTGGTCTTACACTGGACTAAACCAGGTCTACCACTGGATCTAAACCAGGTCACTGGGACTAAACAGGACTACACTGGAACTAAACCAGGTTTACACGGACAAACCTGGTTCTACACGGACTAAACCAGGTCTACACTGGGACTAACCTTGGCTACACTGGACTAAAACCTGGTCTACACTGGGACGTAAAACAGTACACTGGGACTAAACCAGGTCTTACCACTGGGACTAAACCAGACTTACCACTGGGACTAAACCAGGTCTACACTGGACTAACGCAAAGGACGACACTGGGACTTTAAACCTGGTCTACACTGGACTAAAACCTGGACTACACTGGGACTAAACCGGGTCTACACTGGGACTAACCAGGACTAACTGGACTTAACCAGGACTCACTGGGATAAACCAGGGTAACACTGGACTAACCTGGATACACTGGGACTAGAACCAGGACTACACTGGGACTAAAACCTGGTTACACTGGGACTAAACCTGGGACTACATGCGAGCCTAAACCTGGACTACAACTGGGACAAACCAGGACTACTACTTGGGACTAAACCTGGACTAACTGGGACTAAACCAGACCAAACTGGGAACTAAACCGGCGACTGAAACCAGGACTAAACCAGGACTACAGGGACTAAACCGGACTAAACCGGGACTAACTGGGCTAAACTGGGACTATACTACTGGACTAACACTGGGACTAAACCGGGATACACTGGGGAAAACCAGGACTCACTGGGACAACCAGGACCTACACTGGGACTAAACCATGGTCTACATGGACTACCAGGACTACAACTGAGCGACTAAACCTGGACTGTACACTGGGACTAAACCAGGACTTACACGGGACTAAACTGTCTACACTGGACTAAACCCTGACGACACTGGGACTTAAACCTGGACTCTGGGACTAAACCAGGACTCCACTGGACTAAAACCGGACTACACTGGACTAACCGACTACCACTGGGACTAAAACCTGGTTCTACACTGGACTAAACCAGGACTACACTGGACTAAAACCTAGGTCTACATTGGGGATCGTAAACAGGACTACACTGGGACTAAACCTGACTACACTGGGACTAAACCTGGACTTACCTGGGACTAAACTGGTCTACACTGGGAAAACAGTGACTACACTGGGACTAAACCTGGTCTACATGGGATAAACTGGACCTACACTGGGGACTAACCAGGACTACACTGGGACTAACCTGGACTAAACTGGGGACTAAACAGGACTACACTGGGACTAAACCTGGACTAAACCAGGACTAACCTGGTCTTACACTGGGACTAAACTGGGATCTACTGGACTAAACCAGGACTACACTGGGACTAAACCTGTCTACCACTGGACTTAAACCAGGATAACTGGGACCCTAAACTGGTCTAACTGGACTAACCAGGACTACACTGGGACTAAACCTGCAGTCTACACTGGGACCTAACCAGGATACCACTTGGGACTAAAACCTGGACTAAACCAGGCTAAACTGGTTACAAAAACTGGGACATAAACCAGGTCTTAACTGGGACGTGAACCAGGTCTACACTTGGGATAACCCTGTCTCACGGGAGTCGACCGTCATTCCGGACACTTTTCCCGGTATTCGCATATTCCGACAATCAGTGTTGAGGTTATTCTGTTTGCCCCGGCTTGTTGTCCCGTATTTCGTGGAGAATAGCTGATTAAGGATTAGGAGGCGTATTAACGATCTCTACATGGCGCTAGCAGGAGTCAGCTCACAGCGTCTCCTTCCCTGTTCATCCCATGCTGCTGAGAGTCCCGCTGTCGGCCCATCTATGCGCATTTCTCAGTCACTCTGGCTCGTGCCGTGAGACGGTTTGGGCAAAGAGGCAGTGACAGGTGCGGGTAGTCTGTATTTACACAACCAAAGCGCTGAAGGTTCGACGCGTGTGCGTTTTACACTTACAGCATGGAGCTGTCGCCTCGGAGGCTTTAAGAGACTGAAAAGTGGATGCACCGCCTCACACGCTGATTATGAAGCACGCCGCTCTCCCTTCGTTCAAAACACTGTCCAAAAACAAGTCCTTCTCCACAAGCGAGAGCGATGGGCGGTGTGTACAGAGTATGTGAGGGCACGCTTTTTACCGCTATGGACACCATTATGACGCGCCCACACGACAGCTCGCTCCCAATAACCTGGAGCCTCATTAGCTCGCATACAGGAATTAAGTCATTCTGGTTTGTTGTAAAATGTGATTGTGCTTTTATTTCAGATTATTTATTAATTTATTTATGTTCGGGCGCGTGCCTCATGTTGCATTGATATCCACTGGTTATGCGCCATCATAATTAAACTTCCATCAAACGTTAGCATTTGGTATAACTTGAACTTTAATTTGATGCATTTCTGATTTGGATAAAACGGAAAAAGTAAAATAACAATAATGATTAACCTAAAACAAAAATGATCAAAGCCATGTAGCTTCGATCCGATGGTTATTCTGTCTCAAGTACACTGTTGGAAAAACACAACGCTATGGTTTTATTGTGTTTCCCGCAATTGATCCATAAGAAAATATTGAACGTAATGGGCTAATAAAATGGTGGGGAAATCTGCTGCATAAACAACGTCCAAATGATTTTGTTTACTGCTTCTGATATGCTACCGGTTAACGCACCAGGCCGCAGTGTTCGCTTGTTAACATTCTACGTCCTGGCGTCTCGGCAGCACTTGTATATTATTATTTTTAGTTTATATATTTCTTATTGCCGTCGCTCACTCTCCTCAAATGCCGACTGCCCATTACGATTGGCGTTGCCTTAAAAAGTCCCGACAACTGAGGCGACGGTGACTGAATGGAATTAAGAAAGCCTTTTTTTAAATAAAAAAAAACAGTGTTTAATGTGCCATCTGTCTTAATTATTGCATTATGAGGAGACGAGATAGACTAAAAGACACGTGCCAACGCTGGTGCGATCGGGGACACTACGCACGCTTGTGCAGGGTCTCTTCATTCATCAGGCCAAAATGTAAAACCAATAATGATGTCCCAACCAAAGTTTGAGCGCCTGTAGTGTTCTCTGGAGCGGTCAACCAGCGGAGGTGCAGGAAGGGTTACTGGTCGGGGACACATAGAAATGGAGAGTTTTTGGAGCAGAGCGACTGCGTCATCGTGCATCAGAGACAGCATTAGTGCGCGCTCTAGTGCCTGCAGACAAAGGTGCAGAAACTACATCGCGCAAGTAGACACTGAATTATAAGGACTCCGTCGGAGTGGCTAAGGACAAAAATGGGGTGTTCACTGGTCACCCGTGGTGCCGCGTAATTGACTGCCCATTAAAGCCCCTGATCACTGCTTACATTGTTGGAATTTGTTTCCTTGGACTGTCTCTTTCCTCATCTGTTTCTCATTTTAATATGGTGGTTTTTAGTCAACGATGCATTAATCAAACAGACGCACAAAGACTGTTTCAACATCATACTCTTCTCTCTTTTTCCCTCAGTGGTGGCCTCTTGGAAGCATCAGACAGCCGACGCAACAGTGCGTAGAGCGCATGCAGGCTGGTCGGCACTGACGCAGAGGAGTGAGGAACGCAATGCATGTGTTGCTTCCCATTCGTAAAACGATTCCCAATTTAACGTGCCATATGGCTGGAGTGCAGCCATCAGAAAGAAAAACTTGCTGAGAGCTAGGAGCCAGACTGTGGCACAGCCGCTGCACTTGGCTTCTCGTAACACCGCGTGATGGAGTAGCGAGACCTCCTCCAAGCATCAAGCTATTTCAGGGTTTTGTTTTTGTGCCCAAAAACACGGGAGCCGCGAGAGGGAACCGTGTAGAGACCATAAAGAAAAATAACACTGCATTATCTTGGTCTATAGGCTCTTGGATCGTGACAAACTTCATTTTTCGAAATCTTTTGTCTTGTGTGAGTGGAATGTGAGCGTAAAATATAGTTAATTCTACGTAGGCCCAGTATTTTTGATAATTATCCTTTTTGTGTCGGAAATAGCGGGACGTTGCACAAAAGATAAAAGTGTCACCACTCCGACAAGGGGGGGAAAAAATGTCGGAGTGGCCGGGAACGTTTAATATAAATGGAAACAACCGCCACTCCGACCAATTAGACCTCAACGTCGGAGTAGCGGTGTGTCGAATGGCGGGGTGTAACCGGTCAACAATGGGACTAAACCAGGGTCTAAACTGGGACTAAACCTGGACTACACTGGGTTTACTTAAACCTGGTCTTAGCACTGGGACTAAACCTGGACGTACACTGGGACTAAACAATGGACTAAACCAGGACTGAAACCTGGTCTACACTGGGACTAAACCTATCTAGCTGGACTAAACCTGTCTAACACTGGGACTAAACCTGGGTCTACACTGGGACTAAACCTGGACTAGCACTGTGGGACTAAACCTGGAATAAAACAGGACTAAACCTGGTCTACCACTGGGACCTAAAACCTGGGTCTCACTGGGACTAAAACCTGGACTACACTGGGACTAAACCTGGACTAAACGCAGGACTAAACTGGGTCTACACTGGGACTAAACTTTGGATACACCTGGGACTAAACCTGTGTCTCACTGGACTAACCAGGACTAACTGGACTAACCTGTCCTACACTGGGAACTAAACCTTGGACTAAACCAGACTAAACCAGGTCTAACACTGGGGAGTAAAACCTGGATACACTGGGACTAAACATGGACTCACACTGGGACCTAAACCTGGTCCTACACTGGGCTTAAACCCTGGACATAAACCAGGACTAAACCAGGTCTACACTGGGACTAAACCTGGACTACCTGGGACTAAACCCTGTCTACTACTGGGACTAAACCTGGTCCTACACGGGACTAAACCAGGACTACAACTGGGACTACAACCTGGTCCCTACACTGGGACTACCGACTACACTGGAACTAAAACCAGGACTACACTGGGACCTAAACCAGGTCTCACTGGGACTAAACCTGGACTAAAACCAGGACTAAAAGCCTGGTCTACACTGGGACTAAACCAGGTCTCACGGGACTAAACAGGACTACACTGGGACTAAACCTGGTCTTACACTGGACTAAACCTGGTCTACAATGGGAACTAAAGCCTGGTCTATTACACTGGGAACTAAACCAGGTCTAATACCATTGGACTAAACCTGGACCCTAAAAACCAGGACTAAACCTGGTCTACACTGGGACTACCAGGTCTACACTGGGACTAAACCTGGTCTACACTGGGACTAAACGCTGGTCTACACTGGACTAAACGCAGGTCTACACTTGGGACTAACAGGGGGGGGGTCCTACACTGGGACTAAAACCACGTCTACAACTGGGAGCTAAAACCAACGTCTACACTGGGACTAAACCTGGTCCTACACTGGGACTAAACCTGGTCTAAACACTGGGAACTAAACCTGGTCTACACTGGGACTAAACACGTCTACACGGGATAAACCTCTGGTCTAGCACTGGGACTAAACTGGTCTACACTGTGACTAAACGCAGGTCTACATGGGACTAAACCAGGTCTAACACTGGGACTAAACCAGGACTACACTGGACTCTAAACCAGGTCTACAACTGGGACTAAAACCAGGACTACACTGGGACTAAAACCAGGACTACACTGGGACTAAACCAGGACTACACTGGGACTAAACCAGGACCTACACTGGGACTAACAGGACTACACTGGGACTAAACACAGGTCTACACTGGACTAAAAACCAGACTACACTGGACTAAACCAGGACTACACTGGGACTAAACCTGGGTCTGAACACTGGGACTATAAACCTGGTCTACCTGGGACTAAACCTGTGTCTACACTGGGACTAAACCAGGACTACACTGGGACTAAACCAGGACTGCTTCCCTGTTACAGTTTCTCTGAAGGAGCTGGGGCCTGGGTGAAGTTCTTCATCGATGTCGGAGGTGGACCTCCTGGGCATCGGTTCGAGTGAGGAGAGGACCAAGCGACTTACCTCCACAGCAGATTCAGTCAGAGGTCAGGGTAGAGGTCAGAGGTTTCAGGGTGTCCCTCACACTTTTGAATGGCCTTTTCTGACAGGGAACATCTCAAGCTGCAGAGGATTAAACCGTTGTTTTAATCTCCAGGGTGAAGAGCCGATCCACCTGAGCTTCGACATGTGGACGCCGTGGACCCGATCTCTGGACTCCGGCCACAGGACTCCTTGTGAGGGGGGGCTGTCCCTGAGGAGGGCTGTTCATCACGAGAGTCTGCACCAAACGGTAACATGTTCTCATTCTTTATCCTTTATTAGTTAGGTTAGTGTTATGTTAGAAAACATATCCGCCCTCTGCAGGCTGGAGCTAATATTCAACATGGAGAAGCTAAAATGTGGTTGATGTTTTTTAACATAGGTCTTCAGGTTTGACTTTATAAATACAGGCACCTCTCGAAAGTACTAATACACCTAAACCTTTGCACATTTGTTTTGTTTACAACCATAACAAAGGATTTTATTTTGAATTTTTACTGAAAAGTTCACACACAATAACAGACAACTGTGAAGTGAAAAGCAAAATGATTCTTTATTTTTCAAAATAGAAAAGTTGAAAAGTGAGGCGTGCATAAGTATTCATACAGCATACAGTTACTTTATAAATATGTCTCTCTCCTCCTCAGGGTACTTTATAAATGTGTCGCTCTCTCCTCAGGGTTACTTTATAAATGTGTCTCCTCTCTCCTCAGGGTACTTTCATAAAGTGTCGCTCTCTCCTCAGGGTTACTTTATTAATGTGTCTTCTAACTCTCCTCAGGGTTTACTTCTATAAATATGTCTCTCTCTCCTCAGGGTTACTTTATAAATATGATGTCTCTCTCTCCTCAGGGTTACTTTATAAATGTGGTCTCTCTCTCCTCAGGGTTACTTATAATGTGTCGCTCTCTCCTCAGGGTTACTTTATTAAATGTTGTCTCTCTCTTCTAAGGGTTACTTTATAAAATATGTCTCTCTCTCCTCCAGGGTTACTTTAAAATTGTTGTCTCTGCTCTCCTTCAGGGTTACTTTATAAATATGTCGCTCTCGTCCTTCAGGGTTACTTTATATATGTCCTCTCTCTCCTCAGGGTTACTTTATTTAAATGTGTCTCTCTCTCCTCAGGGTTACTTTATAAATTGTGTCTCTCTCCCTCAGGGTTACTTTATAAATTGTGTCGCTCTCTCCTCAGGCGTTACTTTTTATAAATATTGTTCGCTTCTCACTCAGGGTTACTTTATTAAATATGTCTCTCTCTCCTCAGGGTTACTTATATAAATGTGTCCTTCTCTCTCCTCAGGATTAACTTTATAAATGTGTCTCTCTCTCCTCAGGTACTTTATAAATGTGTTGCTCTCTCTCCTCAGGGTTACTTTATAAAATGTGTCTCTCTCTCCTCAGTTACTTTATAAAATTGTGTCCCTCTCTCCTCCAGGGATTTATAAATGTGTCTCTCTCTCCTCAGGGTTACTTTATAAATGTGTCCCTCTCCTCCTCAGGGTTACTTTATAAATGTGTCTCTCTCTCCTCAGGGTTACTTTATAAAATGTCTCTCTTCTCCTCAGGGTTACTTTATTAAATGTGTCTCTTCTCTCCTTCAGGTTACTTTATAAAATGTGTCTCTCTCTCCTCAGGGTTACCTTTATAAATGTGTCGGGCTCTCTCCTCAGGGTTACTTTATAAATATGTCGCTCTCCTCCTCAGGGTTACTTTAAAATGTGCTCTCTCTCCTCAGGGTACTTTTATAAAATGTGTCCCTCTCTCTCAGTGTTACTTTTATAAATGTGTCTCTCTCCTCCTCAGGGTTTACTTTATAATGTGTCTCTCTCTCTCAGGGTTACTTTATAAATATGTCTCTCTCTCCTCAGGGTACTCCTCATAAATGTGTCTCTCTCTCCTATCAGGTCGTTACTTTATAAATGTGGTTTCTCTCTCTTCCTCAGGGTTACTTTATAAATGTGCTCGCTCTCTCCTCAGGGTTTACTATAAGTATGTCGCTCTCTCTCAGGGTTACTTTATAAATGTGTCTCTCTCTCCTCAGGCGTTACTTTATAAATGTGTCCCTCTCTCCTCAGGGTTACTTTATAAATGTGTCTTCTCTCTCCTCAGGGTACTTTATTAAATGTGTCTCTCTCTCCTCACGGGTTACTTTAATAAATGTGTCTCTCTCTCCTCAGGGCTTACTTTATAGAATGTGTCTCTCTCTCCTTCAGGGTTTACTTTATAAATGTGTCCTCTCTCTCAGCGGTTGCTTTATAACATGTGTCTCTCTCCCTCAGGGCTTACTTTATAAATTGTTATCTCTCTCTCCTCAGGGTTACCTTTATAAATTGTGTCCCTCTTCTCCTCAGGGTTACTTTATAAATGTGTCTCTCTCTCCTCCAGGGTTACTTTATAAAATATGTCTCTCTCTCCTCAGGTACTTTATAAATGTGTCTCTCTCTTCCTTCAGGTTTTACTTTATAAATTATGTCTCTCTCTCCTCCAGGGTTACTTTATAAATGTGTCTCTCTCTCCTCAGGGTTACTTTATAACATGTGTCTCTCTCTCCTCAGGGTTAACTTCTATAAATTATGTCTCTCTCTCCTCAGGGTTACTTTATAAATGTGTCTCTCTGCTCCTCAGGGTTAAGCTTTATAAATGTGTCTGCTCTCCTCCTCATGGTTACTTTATAAATAGTCTCTGCTCTCCCTCAGGTTACTTATAAATGGTGTCTCTCTCTCCATTCAGCTTTTAAAGTTGTCTCTCTCTCTCAGGTTACTTATAAAAGTCGCCTCTGCCTAGGTTACTTATATATGTGTCGTCTTCTCCGTCAGGTTACTTTATAAATGTTGTCCTCTCTCATCCTCAGGTTACTTATAAATTGTCTCTCTCCTTAGGGTTACTTTATAAATGTTGTCCTCACTCCTCAGGGTTATTATAAAGTGTCGTCTCTCTCCTCAGGTTACTTTATAATTTCGCCTCGTCCTCAGTTACTGTTATTAAATGTGTCTCTCTCTCCTCAGCGGTACTTTATAAAAATGTGTCTCCCTCCTTCAGGGTACTTTAAAATGGTGTCTCTCTCCTCAGGGTTACTTTATAAATACGTTCTCCTCTCTCTCAAGGGTTACTTTATAAATGTGTCGTCTCTCTCCTCAGGGTTACTTTATCAAAATATCTTCCTACTCAGGTTATTTAAAAATAAATGTCCTCTCTCTTCTCAGGGTACTTTATAATAGTCTCTCTCTCCTCAGGGTTATTTATAAGTGTCCTCCTCTCCCAGGGCTTACTTTGATAAATTATGCTCTCTTCCTCAGGGTTACTTTATAAATTGTCTCTCTCTCCTCAGGTGTTACTTTATAAAATAATGTGCTCTCTTCCTCAGCGGAACTTTATAAATGTGTCTCCTCTCTCATCAGCATTAACTTTATAAATTGGTCTCTCTCCCTCAGGTACTTTATAAATCGATCTCTCTCTCCCAGGGTTCCTCTGAAACATGTCTCTCTCTCGTCCTCAGGTCCCTCTGAAACATGTCTCTCTTCTTCAGGTCCCTCTGAAACATGTCTCTCCTCCTCAGGTCCCTCTAAATATGTCTCTCTCTCCTCAGGTAACTTTAATATATCCTCTCCTCCTCAGGGTTACTATAAATATGTCGCCTCTTCCCTCAGGGTATACTTTATAAAATGTGCTCTCTCTCCTCAGGTTACTTTATAAATTGTCTCTCTCTCTCAGGTTTACTTATAATTTACTTCTCTCCTCAGGGTTACTCTTATAAATGTTCCCTCTCTCCTCAGGGTTACTTTTATAAATGTGTCTCTCCATCTCCTCAGGGTTACTTATAAATGTGTCTCTCCTCCTCAGGGTACTTTATAAATGTGTCCCGTCTCCGTTCTAGGGTTACTTTATAAATGTGTCTCTCTCTCCTCAGGGTACTTTATAAATGTGTCTCTCTCTCCTCAAGGTAACTTATAACTGGTGTCTCCTCTTCTCAGGTTACTTTAATAAATGTTCTCTCTCTCCTCAGGTTAACTTTATAAAAGTGTCTCTCTCTCCTCAGTTACTTTATAAATGTGTCTCTCTCCGCCTCAGCGGTTACTTTATAAATATGTCCTCTCTCTCCTCAGGGCGTTACGTTATAAATGTTGTCCCTCCCTCAGGTACTTTATAATGTGTCCTCTCCCTCAAGTTACTGTATAAATAATAGTCTCATCTCTCCTCAGGGTAACTTAAATAAATGTGTCTCCTCCTTCCTCAGGGTTACTTATAAATGTGTCTCTCTCGCCTCAGTACTTTAATAAATTGTCGCTCTCTCCTTCAGGGTTACTAATATGCGCTCCTCTCTCAGGGTTACTTTATAATGTTTCTCTCTCTCCTCAGGTTCTTTATAAATTGTCCTCTCTCCTCAGAGGTTACTTTATAAAATATTCCTTCTCCTCATGGGTAGCTTTCATAAATTTGTTCTCTCTCTCCTCAGGTTCACTTTATAAATGTGTCTCTCTCTCCTCAGGGTTACCTTTATAAAGTGTCTCTCTCTCCTCCAGGGTTACTTTTATCAATGTGTCCTCCTCTCCTCAGGGTACTTACTTATAAATGTCTCTGTCTCCTCAGGTTACTTTTAAATGTGTCCTCTCTCTCCTCAGGGTACTGTTATAAATGTTGTCTCTCTCTCCTCAGGGTTACTTTAATAAATGTGTCTCTCCCTCCTCAGGGTTACTTTTATAAATGTTCTCTCTCTCCTCAGGGTACCTTTATAAAATGTTCTCTCTCTCCTCAGGGTTAACTCTTGAAACATGTCTTCTCTCTCCTCGGGTCCCTCTGGAACATGTCTCTCTTCTTCAGGTCCCTCTGAAACATGTCTCTCTCTCCTCACGGTCCCTCAAATAAGTCTCATCTCCTCAGGGTTCACTTATAAATGTGTCCCTCTCGTTCCTCAGCGTACTTTAAATTGTGCCTCCTCTCCCTCAGGGTTCTTATAAATAATGTCTCTCTCCACTCAGGACTTTATAAATGTGCCCTCTCTCCCAGTGGTTACTTTATAAATGTTCCTCTCTGTCTCTCAAGGTACTTTAATAAATGTTGGTCTCCTCTCCTCAGTGGTTACTTTATAAATGTGTCCTTCTCTTCCTCAGGGCTTACTTATAAATGTGTCCCTCTCCCTTCCATGGTTACTTTGATAAATGTGTCCCTCTCTCCTCAGGTTACTTTAGAAAATGGTGTCCTCTCTCTCCTCAGCGCGTTACTTTATAGAATGGTCTCTCTCTCCTCAGCGTTACTTTTGAAATCGTTCTCCTCTCTCAGGGTACTTATAATGTGTGTGCTTCCTCTCCTCAGGTCACTTTATAAATGTGTCCTCTCTCTCCTCAGGGTTACTTTATAAATTTGTCGCTCTCTCCTCAGGTAACCTCGGGCCGTTGACCTGGTTGGAGGTGACCCTCTGAGGGCGGATCAGAGCCGGGGCTTAACCCACAGTGGCGGACGGCCAGTCGACTATTCGCTCTGCTTGAGGCGGCCGCCGCGAGGAAACCACGCCCCCAACACCCCTGCCCTACCGGCCAATCCCAGACCTGCACTCAGCCACTCC